>JASCZI010241669.1:63522-75128 GCA_036250425.1 Stylosanthes scabra
AGATTTTTTTTCAAAACTAAAAGCAAAAGTTAAATTTTGCAGGAAAAAAAATATTAAGATAAGAGAATTGAAATGCATAACTCAAATTAAATGGAGTATTAAGCATCTTGATTCTTAATTCAAAAGAGATAATTTTATGTTTATACATATTAAATTTAAAACTTTTGTAATTAATAATACAATCAAATAATCTTAATTTTAAAAGAATATTTAATATATTTATAACTATATAAAATAAAAATTATGTCTAATATTCTTCTAATAATCTGTCGCGCCATTCCGTTTATCCGTTTTAGTAGGTGAACTTTTGCCTTCAAGTTCGGACCGTTTAAAATCCGGGCAAAACATGCTGATACGTTTATTTATATTTTTCTTTTTTTCAAAAATTAACACTTTTTTATTATGTTTTCTCTTATTTGACCCAAAAACAAATTTACCAACTAAATTTTTTTTTCAAAGATTTTTGGCTAAAAAAGGTATTTTTGTTCAAATTTTTTTATTTTAGTTAAAAATTGAATTTTTAAAACTTTTGAAAATAAATTAATAAACGGGTCACCTCGTTTAATCCGTTGGCCTGACCATAATTTAATCCAACTAGAAAATCATAACCATATAAAGCAGGTTTAAACGAACTAGCTCGTTTAAGCGCGGGCTAAACCGACCAGGCTCTCGTTTGACAGTCTTATACATAAGTGTATATTTATATGGCAGACGAGCATAAGCCGCCAATTTCTATTTTTTTAAATGATTAAATCTGTTAAGAAATAAAATATAATTTTACAATTCAATAATTTATAGCATTTAATTAAATATTATAAAAACATCTATTAAATATTATTTTTTTAATATAATTTTACAAACATTTCGATAACTTATAAAAAAAATTTTGTAATTAATTAATTATTCTATTAATTTTAAAAAAAATGAAAAAAGAAACTCGATGGGTTAGTCAGGTCCACCCGGCCATAACCAACAGGCTAAGCGAATCTGACCGGTGAGTTTCAGCTTGTTTGACATCCGTATCTATTAAATTAAACAAAATTTATTTTTCACTGTAAACTTATTTATTTTATTATTATCATTATTATTATTATGATTATTCATTATATATTTTAGTGGGCATTATTATCATTATGGTTTTACGAGTATCATCGTGTATTATTATTGTTATTATGATCACAATTACACAAAAAAAAATATTATCAATTTATCACAATACGTCCCTTATTATTATTACTGTTATTATTGTTATTATAAAAAAACGTTATTTATTAGTAATATATTTTTAAAGTAAAAATTAATATGTTTATATTTACGAGATGAATTAATTACTTTGTGCTTATTAAATGTCTCATTAATTGTTTTATGATTCACATAATATATTTATATAATTATTTTTTAATTGGAATTTTAAGTACTATCAAAGTTCCAAATACTTTTTAAACTTTAAAAATGTCAAAGGATCATTCATTAAACTTCTAAAGATCACCCTAAAAGCCACCCTCTTTCTATACTTGCTCTACACGCTCGATGTTGGAAGCACCGTGCTTTCCAAGATTTTTATTTCCTTATAAGCACAAACTCTTGCATCATCTCTTTCCCATCTCTCCTTTTTTGTTTTCCCTTTAGCCTACAACTCCAATAATTAAACCATGAAGAGAGAGGGTCGCCAACATGGTATGGTAAGGACTTATATGATCCTACCATCACCACTAAACCCAAGACCCAAAACCCGAGTTGTGACCCGATTTGATTCTCCACCAACTGCTGGCATTTATACCAAGGTGTCCTCTAAGCCCACCAACCACTCCAAGTTTACCGGCAAGTGTGGGACCCCACGCTGCACCGGCTGCCACCTCCACCCTGCTTGCAAGTCCAAAGACAAGACCAAGGGCACCCAAAAGGACAAACATTGGTGGGTTATGGATCAACCCGACTTGAATTTTTCTGGGTCATCCGCAACCCGGATGTTGGACCACCTTTCTGATTATGGCCAAGACTGCACAGAAGATGAAACTCACTATGATTTGAATGATCAATGCACTTCAGAAGTTGATGGTGATCAATGGGTTTCGAAAACTATGGTTGACTTTGAGGTGGATGATGTTGTTGAAGGAAAATATGAAGATGAAGATTGGTATTTGGTGGAATCTTAGGCATACATAATTGATGATGATGACCACATTCTTCTTGTATTTGATGTATGTTAAACTAAATTATATGTATTTGATGTATAATATATCTAACAACAATTTTAGGTAACCAACAAAAATTCAGTCAATATGAACCAACAATTTAAATTGAATGTTTTATTTCTTTAGATTTCTGATGTTCTATTTCTTTAAGTTTCAAATATTCTATTTTTTAAAAAAAAGTTATGGATGTTCCACTGAATTTCATTGTGGCCATGTTTCATACATAAGAGTTATGAATTTGACTAATGTTAAAAGACTACAAAATTATAGAGCTGAATAATTAAAACATGATCTTCAAAGTAAGAATTGATTCATTGAATCACTTAGTAACCAAAACAAAGATTTTAACTTTGACATTGAAGTTTAGTACTAAGATAACATGTCTAATGAAAAACAGAAGCCTATTATAAAGAACCAGTAGATGATGAAGAAGGTGGTTGATGACTAACTATCAATGGAGGACGTAGAGCTCGGTGCGCTTCTTCCTTCTGTTTGCGTGCCTTGAACATTTCCTCTGTCTCGATAACAACTAACCTCTTGACCTATATGGATTATGAAGTTTATCAATGTTAGCATGCAGAATAACAAGTGCATTTCGAAAAGAGAAGGAACTCCTACGGAGATTAGCTTAGAACCTGCTGGAGCATTCCCCTAACAGTAGGCGTGTTCCATCGCATTACAGTTCGATTGCATTTGCGCAGGCGTAGTGCTTCCAAAGTGTGCCTGTGGAGCCTCCTTGTTCCGGGAATACCTCTCACCAGAGTTATATAAATATTGGGGCTCCAAGCAATCGGAACGCAGGCTTTGTATGCCTTGAATGCATTCATGACTTCAAGTTGACGTCGGAACTGCAAAATGTATAAATCAAGTTCATGTAACCTTTTCTTCTGACATGATCTCCATATTTGACATTACAAGCATAAAAGTAGTCAAGATACATTCAAACAAAACTTGAAACCAATCAATTCATATAAGGAAAAAAATTATTATTTTGAATTCAATTGTAATTGTATAGCTTTTAACTATCTGATGCTACCCTAAAAGAAAATACTAGGAGTGTGACTAGATAAAATGGCAGATTATTCGGTTACACATACACATACACATACACATAATTGATAAAAATGAGCAGAAAAGATTAGCATGTATGAAAACCATTTAGAAAACCTTAGTGCACATAGCATGAAAACCATAACAAATAAATAATTAAGTAATCGAGGATCAAGATAAATTAAACTACATTGATAATATATCAGGAAAAATCTTTAAAATATGAAGTTTAACCAGCCAAATGGTGATTCCCCCCCTCCTTCAAATTTGCTTTAGAAAGCATAAGAAGACATATCTTACAGTTGATGTAAACATTGGGTAAAATAGATTTTCAAAACTGTGTATTTAAAAAATTAAATTCAAAGGTCAACAACGAACAAACACTTGATAACTGTTTCAATTTCAAATTGCTTGCTACATTCACATGATTAGATTTAGATCATTTCTTTGTGAAGCATGACTTTGGGCTACAAATGGAAACAATCAAACAAAAGATGCACTCATCCACAATGTACTCAACTCTATGATACTAAACTCTACATCTATTGTCCAACAGGAATGACAGTTGAAATTGAAACAACAAAAGCCATTCAAGAAGAAGACAGCAGCATCATTGCAACCTTTTCCATCCAAATCACATTCTAAAGAATTAGCAGAGCATAACAAATTAATACGATTTTCTTTTTTTTTTGTATCTATACAAGTATTGTTCAATGTATTGATATAAAGATTTTATACATAGATAAGTATTACAGATTCTTTACAATAGTATGAAGAGAAAACCAAGAGAAAATAATCGATATATGTTTTTGAAAATCCAGTTTTTTTGTGTAAAGTTTTATAGGTTACATATTGTAAAGTAGACATTAGTTAAAATTACAAAATTAATCAAAACAGGTTTTTTAAATCATTATGGTTGAATTTATCTAACATAATAACAATCTAATAGAAATTATGAAAGGTCTAAACCCTTCACAGAAAACATAGTAAGAAGAAAACAGATTTCAATTTTATTCATTTTGTTGTGAATATGGGTAATAGGGATTGGTGATACATTCAACATTTTCAAAGACAATGATTAAAAAACAGAATATCAGACACCAAAATATAGATGACAAACTTCATAACTAAACTATATATAGAATAACCGATATTGAGCTGCAATTGCAAATCATAATTATATCACATGGCACTTTATATAGACATCAAAACTAAAACCTTGTAAACATATTTCCAGGAATGAAAGAACCAAAACCCTAACCAAAAAACGTAAACAACAACCAGGAAGGAAAGAATAAGTTATCAGATCAAAGAACAGAACAAATCATATAAAATATCAGAACAAAAATCAAAACCAAGGAGGGAAGAACAAATAATCAGATCCAAAACAGCAAATAACAGAACCACAGTATTAGAACCAAAAGGAACAGAATCTTGGCAATTTAAAAAATGAAGCAGCAGCAATTTAACATTCCTAAGTCCTAACTCCTAACCAATTTAACCCAAATGAGCAAAAGCTAAAATCAAGTAATCTCTTAGCAAAATTAACCAGACTGGGCAATGAAAACTTTTAAAAATCAAATCTAATTCAGTAATTTTTTAACTAAACCATTCTCAATTTTTTTCCAAATAAAAAGATGCAACAGAACACGGTAAATGTGAAATATATAGCAATAAGCCAAGCAAACTTGGTGGCTTACCTTCGACGGACGGACGTGCACATAGAGTCGAGACAGACGGCGGCGGCGAGGCAGGGACCTCCAAGCTGAGATGTGAAGAGGCGAGCCGAAGCGAGACGAGCCGCACAGAGACAGGGGTTGCAGCGTGGAGAAGACGAGCTGGTCGGAAGGCGATGGGCAGAGGCGGGGAGGCGACGAACAAGGGACGATCAGAGTCGATGGATAACAGAAGAAAGGGTTGCAATTTAGGGGAGCAGATAATGACGGGTCAGGAACAAAGAGAGCGTCCAGGACTCTAGGGGTCTACTAGGCTTTGTGTGACTTGAGAGTGTCTGCGTGGTAGGAAGAAAGGGGAAGAAGTAACGTTAGTTTACCCTTTTTTTTTTTTTCCTTTTCTAAAATTGAATAACAAAATAAGAAAAATACATTATAACTTAACAATTGATAAAAATTTTCTAAAATACCGCTAATTATACATTCAATCTTAGGCGAGTTCTAGCGTGTAGATGGCAAAGGCCAATCTAAATGTGTATATTTGAGGTGGCAAAATCAGGATCGTATATCTTTGATTGGCACAATGTAACGGGGTGGGGTGGGGTGTGGGGACAAGACTGCAAAGGTAAGAGGAACGGGGCAGAACCATTGGTTATGAGTGAGATAATTAAGTACATATGATTGTGAATCGTTTAGGCCGAAAATTGTTATTATTACTGAATGGGCTTTTGCAACAATTTTAAATTGGGCCTCGTTTCCTTTTACAAGTTAAGAGGTTATGGTTTTTTTTAAAAAAAAAGAAAACATAGTTACGAGAAAGGACAACGTTAAGTTATATGAGACATTATAAGGCCACGACCCAAAAAGTTACTGAAAAATGTTGTGATATTGAATCAATCAATGAGATATTGGGCTTTGCCCCGTCTTAATACCAAAAAATAAAAGAATCAATCAATGAGATATATACTTGGATAATTGTTCCTTTTTATCTTTGCTTCACGCATGCGTATGTACATATTTTGATTTTTGACACTAACCACTTTGTTTTGAATATATTAGAAGAATTTAATGTTATGATTAATAAGATTCATCATTTATAATTTAAGATCCATATTCAAATTTTAAAATTTAAAATTTTAAAGTTATTGCGAAAGTTTACGTTTTAGAGTTCATTTAAATTTGAGTAATGTTAAGTAATCAATAAAAATTTAATTAATATTAGCCAACAACCTAAATTATATGAGTTTAATTTTGATGCATTGACGGTGTAGAGAGTTTTATACAGTCATCCAATCAGATCCATGTATTTATTTGACTTTAGTAGTAGTGGGTTTGAAAATTAATTTTTTTTTGATGATGTGGTAACATTTGATTGGATGTATAAGTAAAACTCTTTTATACTAACGGTCCATGGAAATTAAATTCATTATATATTCTATTTTTTTTAGGTTTTTGATTTTTATTTTTTTTTGATGTCCAGGTTTTTAATGTTTTGTTTCTAAAAAAATATTTACAAAATTTATTTATATTTGATTTTCAAAAATTGTTGATTGTGTGGTGTAAAATGTTCTTGATCAATGATTATTGCTAATGCGAAAATTATATACGTAGAATAAAAATTTTAAACTCCCGATGAATAATATTTGTATTGGGATTTTCATTTTTTAAAAATTTATGCTTAATGATTTTCTTTTTAAAAAAATTGAAATAATAAATATAAGCTATTTTAAGTTACAATGTAATATTTTAAATTTTGATAAATATTATTCTAATTAACTAATAGTATAATTTTTAGTACACAAATTTTTGTCATCTTAAACACTGTTTTTAATAAATAAAATATTATTTGGACAAATATTATTGGATAGGTTGAGCTAAGTTGGGACAGATTAAGTAGGGGTTGAATTGACAAATATTATAGTAAATAAATATTTTCTCGTGCAAGTTTCTTTATTCAAAACGTTTATTCATCTGAATGTTTTTTATTTGAGTAATGTTATGGAATCTATATTAGGGGACTAATAGAGAACCCATGAGTGTAATTAGAGAAATAATAGGTGGTAAAAGAGGAGAGAGAAAAGAAAGAAAAAGCCTATTAGTAACTTATTTGCTAAAAAATTATGGGCTTCCTAAACTTTCTCTTTTTATTTGAATATATTTAATACATTCCATATATTGAAAAGATACTATAATATTTAGTGTGTCTTGGATTAGCTTTAACAAACTAAGGTTTGAGTAAACTTGATTTTGTAAAATTAATTTTGGATAAAAGTGAATTTGTGCCAACGTGATTTATATTTGGTAACTCTATTAAAATTAGTTTTACTAAAATGAATATTGTCTGGATAATATTAATTAAAGCACTTTTAGATAGATAATTACAAAAAAGGATATGACATTACATTATGATATCATCTTTTCAAGTATATTTAATTTTTTATACTTTTGAATATTTTTTTATCTAATATCTTTTTTCTATTATTCTTATTATTTTTATTACGTTATAATTTTTCACTATTATTATTACTTATTGTTAATTTTTTATTTAATTTGCTATACTCAATAAGATTAATAAATCATATTATAAAAAAATAACAATAATAAATATAACGCACAAAAATCACAATTATAAAAGTGTGTGATATCAAATAAAAATAATTTTAAAAAATAAAAAAAAATAATAAATAATAAAAAGAAGAACTCATACGAAGAGAAATAATAAAAACTACGTAAATAAAATAATAAGACTTTAAACGTTTTTTCATCATTTTTTAGCATGTACTTTCAATATTCTTTTATTTAGTATTGTCTTTTGCTATAAATTTTCTAAAAAAATAAAAAATATTTGATGAAACAATAACATATTAATGAAAGAAATATAATAAAAGGAAGTAAAAAATTAAAGTAAAAAAGAGTACTAAAAATTAAAATATTTATTTTGATGGAAAAAACTATTGAAATTTAAATCACAAAAATTCAGATGTACTCAAATATGATGATAGATTTTCATAGTGCTTATTTTAAATTGGGAAAATAAAAGGTAGAGTTGGTAGGAAAAAAACACGAAATTTCAGTTAATTCTCCCATGTGAATCACTGAAAGCGTAAGCTAGAATTTTTAGCTTCTAAACGCACGTTATAAACCTGGAATCATTTCTGCGTTGAGAGCAGAAAAGGAAACCAAACACAAAAATGAAGGGTTCAAGATACTCAAACGCATTTCTCTTCTTCCTAACGCCAAACCAAACACACACTTAAATTCCTCATTGTACTATCCACATTTAACTTTTTATCCACTATTTCTTCACTCACGTCTCCTTGTCCTTGCTAAGTTCTCTTCTCCTTCTTCTTCTAATGTTTTTAATTTATTTATTTAGTTTTACAATTAAATTATTAATAGAGATATTTATTTTATTTTAAATTTATATTAGGGTAAATTATTATTTTGATCTCTAACATTTGGGTCGAATTTTATTTTAGTCCCTAATATTTAAAACGTCTTATTTTAGTCCTAAAAGATTTTAATTTGAACACCTTTTCAGGCTCATAGTTTCCTTGAGTAGGAGTGAGAAGGGTTTTCGTGAGGGTGGCTCATGTAACGTCCCAATTCTTAGGCTGCAGTACTAGTAATTGAGAGTTACCATTCAGTGACCTTTAGGACCCTAGTTTATTATGATTATGAATATATAATATGAGCCCGTCGCATTAAATGTGAATCCCTGATGAACCCTTTTTTCATGATGAAATATAGGCTAGAATTGAGAGGTTCATCAATGTATTTCCACACAATTGCTTCTGAATAACCATGATTTCAATCATTTGGTTGAATATGTTTCTATAGATAAATATATGTTAACTTAGCCTTAGAAGTATAAAAATTTATGAAATCGCATCCCATTTGATGCATTGATGTGTTTGTTAGTATATTTTAAACTCTTAGGGATGGAGAAAGACATAGGAAAAGGCTATAAGGAAAGCATTGGAATAAAGGATTGCCAAAGAGGAAGCAAATAAGTGAGAAACAGGGCACCGTGCGATTGCACGGTCCTATTGCGCGACCGCACAAATCCCTGGAGCATTTTCGGAGCATTCTGTCTACGCCGTGCGACCGCACGGGTACAAAGCCAAAGCTGCAAATCTTGTTGATCGTGCGACTGCATAGTTACCACGCGACCGCACAGTACCGTCTGGCAGAATCAAAATTAAGGCTAAAATAGGAATTCATATTTCTCAGCCAAGGCCAAGCCCTTTGAAAGGCCCAATTCGACCTATTTGAGGAAGGAGCAGCTGAAACAGAAGGGACACAATTGTATTAGGATCATTTTTAGATTTTAGAATAGTTTAAGAGATTTTGGGTAGAGTTTTCCATCTCTCTCATTTTCTCTCTTCTAGTTCATACTTGTTCTTCAATTCTTCATCAATTTTCAGCCCTCACTAGCCAAACTTGTAGTTAATTTCAGTGTTTGAATGCTTGCTAATTGATACTCTTGTTTAATTAATGCAATCTACATTTGTTTCTTCCATCTAATTCTCTATTTCTCAATTCTATCTTTTATGTTCTTATGCTCTCATTTTTATATTGATGGAAATTATTTCTTGTCATGATCTATTGTCATTATCTTGGTTGATTATTGATGATTGTTAGTTATATTGTTGATTTATTCCATTAGCTATCTTAGATTGTCATTTTCTCTTATTATTTACCATGATTCCATATTGTGCATGCCAAGTGTTTGATGTTTTGTTTCTTATAACTATGAAGTAGTGTTATTGTGCCTTGATCATGGGTTGAAGTGTGGATAATCTTAGTCACTAATCCCTAAGGACAAGAATGGGTTAAAGCCCGGGTTAAAACCCTTCTGTTAACGCTAAGCTTTTGCTAGTGATGATTGAGTCCTTAATAAGATGAACTTGATAGATTATTCAAGTTCCAAGGACGCCCAGGACATTCGAAACGAAGTTAATTCAACCCACTCGACCATTTGACAGAATGGGCTTTGTGTCTTATGTGACAACCATTCATAATTGGGATTAGTGGTGATCATAGGGACACATTATACTTTAACTCAAGACCAAGCACCTTTATTACTTGCAATACAAATTATCTCTCATTTTGTTCTTATTATCATCTCTCACCATTGCAACCCCAATATTTTCACAACCAAACGCGAACACCAATTTTTCAATTCCTAGGGAGAATGACCTGAGTTCCAAACTCGTTATTTCAATTTGGTTGCAAACTCTGTGACACATTTTCTAAATTTTCACGACACTCTTATAGTTGGTTCGAAACTATTTACAACGAATACTTGTTTTGAAAATCAAAGGATTCTGAACTGGCCTTGGAAGCCTCGTCAAATTTTTGGCGCCGTTGCTGGGAAATTGAAAATGTGCACTCGTTTTTTATTGTCTGTAGATATATTCATAGTGTAAATATGATAATTTCTTAGATTTTTTTAGAATTATTAGCTTGATAGATTGCTCATCATGTCTATACATGAATTTTTCAGTGAATGCTAAGGTCAAATTCGAATCCTGACTTGCTGGTTTTTTACCCAGAAATTGAAAGAACGCTTCAGCGTGCTAGGCAAGTCCGACGACGAATTGACTTTGAGAACAATTTGCGTTCTCAAACTGAAAACCTGACATCCAAAAACAACTATGTTCATTCTGTTGAGTCTAATCTTGATATACTTTCTTCTAACATAAGTACTAACATCATGGGTGACGATCCTAGAATCACTTTGAATCAAATGGGTGGAGCGAGTATGGATTTAGAAAATCAGCCAGTCAGGTACCCAAAATTGAATGAGAATTATGAACTGCAGTCTAGCCTGATTAATCTACTTCCACGATTTCATGGAATGCCGGGTGAAGACCCAATTAAGCATCTGAAGGACTTTGATGTTATCTACGCTACCACCCGGAGGACTGGGGGTGATGAGGACGCAGTTAAGGCCTTTGCTTTTCCTTTCTCTTTGGAGGGTAGAGCCAAAGACTGCTATCATTCTCTTCCCGGTGAAGTAACTGCGGATTGGACAGCTTTTAAAAGGAGATTCCTTGAAAAATACTTCCCACCATCAAGGACCAATGCTATCAGAAAAGAAATTTCAGGAATCACCCAATTGCATGGGGAAACGTTGTTCGAGTATTATGAGCATTTTCAGAAACTGCTAACTTCATGCCCTCACCATTCAATCTCTGAACTGCTTTCAATAAATTACTTCTTTGAAGGATTGAGTCCAATAGACAAGTCAATGATTGATGCATCCGCTGGGGGCGCTCTGATGAAAAAACCCACGAAGAAACTTGGGAGTTAATAGAATCATTGGCCGACAACAATTAGCACTTCAAAACAAGAGCCACATCTGCTGCAACAGGAGCTTTTAAAGTTACACCCTATGAATCAACCGTTCTTGCAAAATCTCTGGCCGACATTGCGAGCATGTTAAAGGAGATAAAAGATGGTCAGCAGGCAGCCCCTAAAGCTTTGGTACAGCAGCCCCATAACTCTCAGCAAGTATTAGTAAGACCTTGCAGCATATGCGCATGTAACTCCCATTAAGACCTTGCAGAAAATGAGAGAGATGGAAAACTCTCACAAAAATCTCCTAAAATTACTCTAAGACTAAAATTGATTAAATGAGAGAATCCTTGTTGTGCTTCAGCAGTTGGGGGGGGGGGGGGGG
>JASCZI010241669.1:75258-98699 GCA_036250425.1 Stylosanthes scabra
AATTCTGCCGTCGCCGCGCGGGCGCGCGATGTCCTTGTCTTGGAGGTTACGAAACAGGGTGGCGCCGGCGCACCATCTGGGTCGCACGGGCGCGCTACCAACGGAAACTTCCCCATTAAGTAAGGGGGCGCGGGCGCACCATCTTAAGGGCACGGGCGCACGGTCAACGTTGGATTGGGCTATTTTTGACTTTTTGTCCATTCTTCTTGTTTCTCTTTTTCTTTTTAGCTTCCCTTGGGCTCTTCCTCTACACTTTGGGCCTGAAATTCACTAGCACACGCATCAAGGCACCAAGTGGGAAAAGATTCAAATAATTTACATACTTGGAAGATAATTTAACAAATTAATCAATTAAGGACATAATTATACAAGAGATGAAAAACCTTGGTCAATCACTAGCAATTATGTGGAAAAAGTGTTGATGATGGTATTCTTTTAAGCATGAAATAATCGTCAAAAACTTCCTCATCAGAGAGTAACACAGTATTTGCTACCATTGTCAAAACCGACAATCCTAACTCAAACCTAACTATCACAGTTCTAGACTGACCTATCATACTATACCATCTGTGTATAGCCACTTGGAACTAAACCACCGAAGAGTTTCACATCGTCACATGTTGAAAGAACCTTGTTGAAATTTATGGTGCAACCTCCCTATTGGCTCTACCAGGAAGTTCATTAGCCATCGACATACCTCCACCGCATACTTTGCATTAACGCCAAACAATGCTCGTGTATATGTGCAATTGTGGACCTGATAGCAGCATTGACATATATATCTCCACCACACACCCTGCATTAACATCACCCAATGCCCGTGCGCGATTGTGAACCCTGCTAACAGAAACATATCCCTTACATTGGTAGCCCAACAATCCATAACGATATCTTTCTCATTACCGAGAAAATCACCGAGAAAGAAACTCCCTCTCTTATAACGCCCTAGATTTTAGCACCTTATGATCGTGCTAAATTCCAAGAGTTATAGACCTCTTTAATACCTTTAATTTTATACTATCAATTATTTAGTAGTGAGCCTTTAATTAACACACACTATTTTTACAGACAAGCAGACAGAATCTCCTCTGTATCTCGGACTTTACCCAAAATTTCCAACTTGTTATCTAAACCTGTTTTACAGCCAACCAATAACCAGGATAATATATATATATACCTACATACATGTACAAGTACAAATACTTTAACTTAATTACAGATAGATACATCACATAGGTACACGTCCTATCCCCCTATACATCATGAATAACTAAAGGCGGGGGAGACCACTCTAGGGAACAACCTTGCCGGTCATAGAACCATGTACTTCATGAATCGAGCTGAATCTTAATCCGAGTACCTGTACCTGCCACTAAGATTATAGGAGGTGAGAACAAAACTCCACGTTCTCACCTTTACAGAATACCATCAAAGTAGCAGTAAATAGCTCAGATAAGTAAACACCGTTTTTCCAAAACATTTTCCTCAATTAAACCTCTTTTCCCAAAACGACTTCTTTGAAACACACGCCCTTTTGTTAAAACCTTATGGAAATCAGTTTTAGACACAAAACACTCAAGCGACACTAAAGACCCCAATTAGGCACACAAACATTCATTACAAGCCACTTGGTCAGGTAGAGCACTTAGTCACGGGAAGCACACAAGCAAACAGTTCAACACAGCAAGCACACACACAAGCAAGCAATTCAATTAACAAACAACAGACAAGTAAGAACACCCAAACAATGTCAATCAAATGCAAATGATGTATGCCTAAATCCTACAGGCTAAGATGAGCTCATCCGGTCGGTTATAATAGCCAATCCCGACCGGTCCGGTACTAGCTCCGGACAACCATCGTTCGTACTTCCCCGGAGGACCAATCAACCGGCCCCGATCATTTATGATCTTTTCCTCACTTAATCACATATATATACTGGGGGTTCCCTTCTCTTTCTCAATGACTAATACCTAGGTTGGTAGCCGGAACGTTGGCAGGAAGCCCCCCTGCCGCTACCGTAAGCCGCGACGTTAGCTCTTGTCCCACGTGGAAACAAGAACCCCACAGGCACTTACTACTCCCGATGGTCCGCTGTCGCTGTAGGCCGAGTCGTTAGCCCTATAGGCCCCTCTTAATACCTAGGCTCACGGTTCTTATTTTACAAAAACAAGTAACGTGGACTCGGAAGTGGAATTGTACCATGTGCTCTCTTTTCAAAATCATATAAACATGTTATTCTCAAATCAGTTTGAAAAGGAATCGATTCTTTCTTCGGTGACGACGAGATGAGACTTGAAGATGACATCGGCGGCAGTCGACGTTGTGCAACGGCGGAGCTTCTTCAACGTCTCTCTCTCTCTCTCTTCGAGCTCACATTAGCTTCGTCTCTCTCTCTCTTTCCTTTATCTCGCCGGCGACGGCGGCGATGGCAGCCTTCAAGCCCGCCGGCGCCGTCCTCTATCTCTCTCTCATTTGGTTCTCTGATGGTGTTTGTGTGTTAGGGTTAGTTGAGTGTGTGTTTGTGTTTTGTTTGTTGTTGTGTCCGAAAGTGAGAGATGAGAGGTGGGGGTGAGTGGCGGCTAGTGTGAGTTAGGAGTGTTAGGTTTAGTGAAATTAGGGTTAGTCTAGGTGAGCTCTAATTGGGTGAGTGCATAATAGGAGTTAGAGTCTCAATTTGGGAAAATAGGGTAATTAGACCAAATTGAAGGGTAATTGGTTCAATTAAATAAAATTACATTTTAGGGGCGTATTCATAAATTTGGGTCGTTACATCTCTAAACCTACTCTACCAGGAAAAAACATCAAGCCCAGATCACCGAGAGAAAATCATCCCCTTGGAACTTGCCCCACCTAGACAAAACACCTACCTAGATCATCTAGAGAAATCCTTTTTCTGAAATTTTTCCAGTGCCACGTGTAATCCGAACACGTCCGTGACTTGAATACACCTCAAGTCAAACATTCGTCACATTTCTCTATCAATCATCACAGCTTTCGCAAAAAATCTTGCAATTGTACATTGGACCAGTGGGTCCACACTATAATACATCAAACCAGTTTCGTACCACACATTTATAGTATCACTTTTTCCTCCAATAACTATGGTTAAGTTATCAGACAACAAAGAACAACTCTTTTCTGATGTGAAAGATCAGATAACACAGCAAACACAAAGCATAATAAGAATTGAACTTTCCACCAGAGTATTTGTCCATCAACACTGCGGGACACGTTGCCCGGACCACCCTTGCTGGAAAGACTTTTGATGCTTCACATGAATACCCCTAAACACCAGACGGATCAATTATCGACTCTAATACCACTTGTTGAGAAAATTAAGCCGGTGTCTATATGCGCAGCGGGAATGCGACACCATTTCGCACCAAGAATTAACCTCATCGACAGAAAAATAGCTTTGACGAAAAAATCATATTCTTGAATAATAACTGTTTAGATAAATAGTACCGTATACGTATATGAGTATAATACTGATATCTGTATATTTGAACAACGCATATACGTCTCATTAAATAGTATTGTACATTGTATGTGAATAGTAACTTGCACCAATATTTAACCTGAAAAATCCCAAAATCGGGTAAAAATCACAAGCCAAACCCTGAAAGAAATTCCACTATATCAAGGATAATTACATCATACCATTTTCACACTCTTACATACCCAAGAGTTAGATATAGTGTATCCCAGTGGAAATCCATTCCTAAAACCAAGGAATAACAGAGATGTTAACCTCCAAATACGTTTTCAGTGTATAAAATCTACCTTATAATTTTTGGACACTATCCACACATCTTAGAGATAAATAACCTATCTCAACATGTAACTAAACCCCTACATTTTCTCACTGAAGTTTCTTTCTCTTCGGTTTGGAACATATAAGAAACCGAAGCTCCTCTGTCCCTATTTATAGGCAAGTTTTAGCCAATTTTTCAAATGAGACTGTGCGTTCGTTGTTTGAAAAATTCTTTTACTTTACGCATTTTTACTATTTACACAGTACTCCTAAAATCAAGGAATAACAGAGATGTTAACCTCCAAATACGTTTTCAGTGTATAAAATCTACCTTATAAATTTTGGACACTATCCACACATCTTATAGATAAATAACCTATCTCAACATGTAACTAAACCCCTACATTTTCTCACTGAAGTTTCTTTCTCTTCGGTTTGGAACATATAAGAAACCGAAGCTCCTCTGTCCCTATTTATAGGCGAGTTTTAGCCAATTTTTCAAACGAGACTGTGCGTTCGTTGTTTGAAAAATTCTTTTACTTTACGCATTTTTACTATTTACACAGTACTGCATAATAACTCAGTGTGCAAATGCGTTTTGCCGACACCAACCCCCTTTTCTAGAAAATTTACTATTTGCACAGTACTTTATAAATTATGCTGGATCCCACTGTTAGAACATATCTCCAATGAATGAAGAAAATAACTTAGAAATTAATTTCAAAAAACTTAGAACTTGAATATAGCCGGACTATATTATTTGAAATTTTGTTTAGATACTTTAGATATGATGCTAATTTCTCATTGTTTAGTACACATATCCAACCATTCTCTTGTACGATTCTATTATTCTAACCCTTAAAAAATGGACAATTCTAAGTTGAAGAGGTATTTTGGTGAATATAGTGAAGAGTTATGTGTAAAGTTATTTTAAAAAATTATTTAAAGTAAAATAACACATTTTCTTAAAAAAAATCTATCTATTTATGAGAGTGATCTTCATCTCTTCGTAACTTTTCATCAAAGTAAGCACCTAAAAAAATATCAATGAAACTTGCATTGGATCATGTTGTCTATGTTGCAATTTGCTGGAAGCCTAGAACCAACAAGGCTACGCCATAAGAACGCATGGTATGCTTGAATATATATTTTTAAAAAAATTGTTTAAAATATATATACATTTTAGGATTAAGGGTTTACTAGTTAAGACATTATTGTTTTGTGATTATTTAAAATATTAAGTTAATTAAATGTGATATAAAATATATTTATTAGTTAAAAAATATTATTTACTTTTAAAAAATTTATAAAATCTGCTTAAATTTATATATACTGATTGATCACTGTTTTTTTTTATCTAAAACTATTTTGTATCCTATATCCGTATTTGTACATGATATAAGTGCTGTATTGCGATGTTGGAACAATTTAATTAGGAGTATGTAGGGGTGAGTATGGGTTGGATTGGTTCGGATTTGAAAGAAAATAGAAATAAAATTGATTAAATTTTAATAGATTTAAGTTGGTTTGTATTTGAGATTTTTAATAAGTGAATTCGAACCAAACTAAATCAATTAAATTTGAATTGCATTATTGGTTAGATAATTGAATATCCGGTTGAAAATAAAATTTGAAAAAAAAAGAAAATATGAAACAAATATTTATGTCAATAAAAAAATATTAATAATAATAAATTAATAAAAGTTGGTAATCTGGATAAAATAACTCATTAGTCATATAAAAGTGGCTCTTGTTCAGTAAAACATTAATGTTACTTGAATGAATTGTCACACTTTTTTATCCTATAGGACAGGATTTGGAGGGTAGTTCCTGCAAGATTTTAGCCATTAGATAAGTGGGCATTTAACTTGCCCAACCACAACCCATTAAGGCACTGAATTCACCTCAACAACCACGTCAGGATTCAGTACATTTCACATGTCTAGTCATATCATCTTGTGCTCTTTACTCTTAATCTATTTATGCATTTATGGATTATGATAAACACATTAAATCCAAGAGACTGGTTGTGAGAGTTTTTATCCAAGATATTTTAATGGGGAAATAATTAGTTAAAAGTTTTAAAATTTTGGATAAGATAACCTTTTTTTTAAAAATAAGACATTTAATTTCATTTAATTTTATTTTTAATAATTTTTATTTATTTTAAAATTACTATTGGACATTAATTTCATCTAAAATTTATATTAGAACCAAATTGAAAATTGTCAGACTAACTTTGACACAAATAAAAAATAACTCTCAACAACAATAGCTAACAATTCTCAAAAGAAAATGGCCGCCAAGAAAGATGGAAAAAAAGAAAGACAAAAGAGAGAAAAGAACAAACGACAAGAAACAAGAAGAACGACGCACTATTTTCCATTGCAATACTAGAGACGCGGAAGAAATGGTTTATTCTCACCAACTAGTTATTAGAGTCAGAACTATCGAGCACCGAGTACGAACGGCAACAAAAAGGACAGAGCGTCGACGATGAGGAAGGAGAGAGCAATGTTAATACGGAACAAAAATGAGAGAATGATGTGGCGAGTAAGAACAACGACAATTGCGACAAGGAATGAGAGAACGAAGGCAGGAAAGAAAGGAGAATGACATAATGGTGCTGCGAGGATGGAGAGATCAACGTCCACAAGGAAGAAGAAAAGGCGGATCATCAAATTAATATATTCGGATGATCAAATTATTTACTATTAGAGGCTTATTGTTGTTTACTAAACTATTGGATAACAATAATTTTTCTAAAAGATATTATTGACAAAATTAAATGAATAAAAAATATTTGGGACAAAAATAAATTAAATATCTAAAATATTTTTAAAAAATCACAACCGTAAAAAAAAGAAAAAAAATACATACTTTATCCAAAAATTATATATTCCTAAAGCGAAGTTTCAATATGCAACACTTTGTAAAGGGAGGATAATTAACTTTCATCTGTTCAACCGCACTTCACAAACTGGATACAAGATAATTATTAGAAGGATCATTATATAGTGTAGTTGGTTTGTATAAAGAGTGAGGAGGAGAATGAAACGGGTTATATATAAAACAGATGAATTCCAAATGCAAAAGTGTAAAAAGTAAAAACATAGATTTATTACAAGTCTTAAAGAAAAAGAAACAAATAATTCATTTAAAAAATAATATATATTGAAAAAACAAAATAAATAATAATTAATTAATTATTCCACCCAAATATTTTTAACAAAAATATACATCAAAATTATTACATTCTACCCAAAATCTAAATACACACCTAACTCTTGTGAATTATAATTTATATTTTTTCGTGTGGCTAAATAGTGTATTCGAATATATACAATGGTATAGATAATATTTTCATTTTGTTTAGTATATATATGCCCGGTCCTCAAAAGGAAACTCAGAAAATAAAACTCTCAACCGAAATTAAAAGAGAACTATCAACCGAATCGATTGCACTTGATGTTTGAAAGGTGAACCAATGCTGTATTATTTAATTGAAAAATGTTACTCAACTAATACCCAATCAATGTAAATATGTAATACATAATTAAGTGTTTTAATTATCTGGCTAATACGTGTGGGAAAACAATGTGAGTTAGCAACAAGAATAATGTGGTAAAGTTTTCTGAGTTAGTTATGAGTAGTGTGGCTAAATAATCTAATGTTGGCCACGAAAAGAAAATGGTAAAAATCCAGTCTGTTCGAATTAGCCACATACGAAGTGTGCTAGAATTATACATTTTGTCTTTATTATTTTTATTTGGCCAATTTAAGGCTGCTGTTTATTTGGCGTACTTTGTCTTTTAAAATAAATATCAAATATTTAAATATTATTTATTTTTACGGTAATGCTACATGTACACTTCTTTTTGGTGTACACCTCTAACCAAGTCCCAAATGAACAGATTTTTATATATACAACGAACATATTTTCATAATTAACATGAACAGATTTTAAAACATGTTCGTTTGCTTTAAAAAATCTGTTCGTTCTAGTAGTAAAAATCTGTTCGTTTAGGACTTGATTGGAGGTGTACACCAAAAAGAGGCGTACACCAAGATTAATTCTTATTTTTATATCTTTTAATTTGAAGAGTGACTTTTAACATTTTTTTGGCAAATTAAACACTAAATTTAGACATCACATGATATATTTGGTTTGCGTTTTTTTTTTTTTCATTTTTTTTAAGAAAAACAGAAAATAAGAAGTGTAACCAAAAAAATAGGATTTTGTTGTCTTTTCTGTTTTTTTTTTTTCTTTCATAAAATTCAAAAAAAAAATATTAAACACAAAAATAAAAAATAAAAATACAAATTAAACGCTTAGATGGTTATTCAAGGTCTCTTTTATTCTAAATAGAGAAAATTTTAGGAAAATAGTACTATTTTATTTAGTTTTGTATTTCCCAAACTAACCCGTCAATGCCTAATTCACTCGAATATATGATTGGTACTTTTGATCAGTACTACCCAATACTTAAGAACCAACTCTTTATTATTTCACTATTAGTAAGATTAAGATTCACATAAGTCATCGGCCCAAAATAATAAATTTTATTTGTCATACATCACTGCTCATCTGAAAATTGTCGCTAATAGTTCCAAACCTATTACAAAACCAGAAAAAAACTCCTTCAGGCATTTACTCAAATGCATGAAGATGTGAAAAACATCTTTTCATAAGAAAAAAAAATAACCACACTTTAAAAACATGATTTATGAGAGAAAATAACTTAGCTACACTTTTAAATAAGAATAATAATTTGATAAAAAAAAAAGGTAAATGCTACGGTACTCTTTCTTTTTTAGAGTGTAATTTATCCTCTCTAGCTTATTGGTTCACAATTAACTTAATAAATATATTTTTTTAGTGTTTAATATATAATCTTATTCAAATACAGATTTTCTATGATATTTTGTATTTTTTTCCTAAGAGATGAGCACAAAATATAAAATTTTCTTTTTTCGTTCTCCCCTGTCATACAAAAAGAACAAGTGATATAATATATCGTTTTTTTATTCTATATGATCATTTTAAATCAAATTCAATGAAAAATAGAAGGTAGATAAGTAGTGGTATACATTTCGACCGTAAAAAAGTTATTTATTGAGTTAATTATGAACTAATACACTAGAGAGGGTAAATTACCCTCTAAAAAACAGAGGGTATCGTAGCATTCACAAAAAAAAATAAAGGTAACCAATAACTTTTTAACCAACAAATAAACCAATAAAAATAGAATATCCGTAACTAATATTTATAAAACATTTATAATGAAAGCTAGAGAACATCTGAAACCTAAAATAATCATTAACCAACTTTATATTTTTTAAAGATAGAACATCCGTCTAATTTAAGTTGTTAGTTGATGTTGACCAAATTTTTATTAATTATCTAGCATTGTTATATTATAAAATACTAAAATTTAACTATTCAATTAACCGTGATTAAAAAATAAAAAACTTGGCACGAAGATTAAATCCATTCACCACGATAATGGTTAATGTATGGTTGTGCTATGGTCTTTACTCGCATTAATAACCACAGCCAGCTTTTCTTGTAGTTGTGATCGTACCCTTTCTCCCATAATAAATATGATCACAATGCAATAAGGGAATGCCAAACCATCCATCCATACACAACTATAGTACTACCACAACCATAAACATTTCACTAGCATAGCTAGAGAGAATATCAACCATGGCTACGAACAATGTTGCGATGAGAATGGCATGCTGTGTGGTGGTCTGCGCGGCGGTTCTAAGTGCAACAACCACCGTCCGAAAGGCGGAAGCAGCCGTGTCATGCGGCCAACTGACAAACGAGCTCATGCCATGCCTGTCATACATAATGTATGGCGGGACAACGGTGCCTGAAGGGTGCTGTAATGGTGTTAGGACCATCTTCAACACCGCTCGGACCACCGCGGACCGCCAAGGCGTATGCAACTGCATTAAGAGCTCCATTGTTGGAATCCCTTACTCTAACTTTAACATTGTCAATGCTGCTGCCGTTCCAAAGAAATGTGGTATCAACATTGATTACCAGATCAGTCCCAATATTGATTGCAGCAGGTTCACATACATAAATAAACATTTTAACCTTTTCAAAGATTTTGATTTTCACAACATTACCCCTCAAAATTATACTTCCACAAAGATCTCATTGTTAATATGTTGCTATAAACGAACAAGTCATTTGTTAAATGAATCGTATCTTTTAAGACGTCATTTTATTAGAAATTTAGAATAGTTTATTTAGTCTATTTTGTCAAAATTAAAAATCTTTCCGAGATTACATGGTTATTTCTCTATTTTTTTCCTAAAAAAACAAAAGTTCTAAATGACATTATTAACAAATCTAGAAAATTCAAGTTATATCGATAAGTTTATGTATATACATAACATATCGTTTATGTTTGTCCTTACGTCAACATTAGGTGAGCATATTTTGTTCCCATTATTTGCTTTTTATGCTCTACATATGCACAAATGCATATATCTCTAACAAAGTAACAAGTTCCTAAATTCAGATGCACGCCTTTTTTTCTTTATTTTTCAACCAATGATGTCAAATTTCTTTATAATTATTATTATCATTACTAGAAAGTATTGGTAATCAATAAAAAGTAACCAACAAATAAGCCAACTTTGTATTTTTTTAAACAACTATACTAGGTAACCAATAAAAATTCAGCCAACATCAGCCAACAACTTAAATTGGATGTTCTATTTCTTTATGTTTCGAATGTTTTGTTTTTAAGTTTCGGATGTTCTGTTTTTAAAAAAATATAAAGTTAGCTGATGTTGCTTTATGTTTCGGATGTTCTATAGCTTTCATTGTGGATGTTCTATAACCAATAGTTTCGAATGTTTTATTTTTTATTGGTTGATTTATTGGTTAAAAAATTATTAATTACCTATACTTTTCCTTTTTTAAAAGCAGAACATGTGAAACCTAAAGAAATATAACTTTCAATTTAAGTTTCTGGTTTATGTTTGCTGAATTTTATAGCATTGTTGTATTATTATTTGTGCCGTGAACACTCTCTTGTAAATTATGTACTCTCTTGAGTGTCATATATATATATATATATATATATATGTGTGTGTGTTTTTTTTTTCTTCCTCTGATTTGGTTTATTTGGCGCAGGGTGCAGTAAGGTTGAAGATACGCGGAGCAGTAGCTGAAGAGGGATGATAATACAACTAGTGTTCTTGTATGTGTGTCTTATATATATATATTGCTTCCTTCGAAGCTTTCTACAACTAGTGTTCCTGTATGTGAGTCTCTGTTTTCTTGTATCATCTTCTTCTTGTTGTAGCAATAATGTTGAGCCCTATTACTTACTAGGCATAACACCGGGATTAAGGTCCTATGAAACAAGACATGTGTATTAAGCAGTTGTGGTTATGATAATAATGATATGCTTCTTCTCGTGTTGATAGTACTGTACTTTTCTTTCTTTCTTTCTCTCTTTTCTCTTTTTCATATTTTTTCCTCTGTTTAATCCGGGTTTGTTCAAACAAAAAAGCTATTTGGACAATAAAATTAGTCATTAATATTAGCACTATATATTTGAGTATAAATATGTATATTATTTAACTCATATTTAGCATGTGTTTTGCATTCCTTATACCAAAGGTTGGTTTTTGTGACTAATATACAACTAGTATGGTTGTTGTTCAAATACAATTACTTACCTGAACCATTTGCTAAGATTTCTCGGCTTTCTTGAGTTACTTTCTGACATCTGGGTTGAGAATGAAAGAATAAGATGGGGTGTATCTGCAATGCACTCCAACACCAATGTTAGATCATGGCAAAAGTACATGTTCGGGTTAAAGTGTTACTACATCAAAATCAGATCTTCAAAACCTGTTGAGAATATATACTTTTAATGGTTAGGTATTTTTATCGACTTTAAAATATTGAGAATGGTCTGTAAATTTAGAGAATATTTTAATAATCTAATTTAATTAAAACATGTGTCAAAAAGATTCAATTGTATTATCGTTGTCGGGTCATTCTTAAAGAATAAGGGGAAATAATATATGATTTGAACTCCAATGGCTATTCTGAGAAGTACATGAGTTATATCTGCTACGTAGTATACAACAAACAAGAACATAAATAGTCCTAGTGACATGCATGAATTCATGGCTGCATCTACAAAAAACCTACTAACTTCAAATTTAAATTAGATGCCAACCAATAATATATACACTCTGCTTCTAAATGTGCTTCTAAATACTATACGCTATGGGAAATTACTGTTCTGATGGATTTGTTTCATTTTCATATTCCCAGAGATGTGTTTTGAATTCGTTAGCAAAGGTACGATAGCGTGTTAACTCTCTGATCTCTTCTCTCATTCTATCCAGCTCTTTCTTCAACTCAGCGTTCTCCTCTTCAAATTGTTTACTTTTCTCCATTACTTGGCCTACTTTCAATTTCAATTCAACATTTTCCACTTCTAGCATCAGACATCTCTTTCTTAATTCATCCTGGTAAGTGGTAATCAAATAATTATGTGATGATTCAATGCGGATATATATATATATATGAAATGCTTGGAACAAAAAATTGATGACAACATCTGAAAACAAAAAGAAGAATTAAAACTCACATTAGAAAGGTTCAACTTTTCTGTACTATCATCGACAACGAGCTCTCGAGCATTGCGCTTCAGTTCTGTGGTTACTTCATCAGCAATGCCTGAACTTGTAGTAGTGTCAACAACTATGAGGTTTTCAAGATTCATCTCTTGCTGTCCATGAACTTCTCTACAACAGCTCAAATTTGAAGGAGTGTCCTCCACTATCAGATTTTCATTCTCTCCATATTCTCCATTACAAGTGCTCAACGTTGGTGGGGTATCCTCCACTACCTGGTTTTCAATATTGAACTCTGGCTCTCTATACTCTCCATTGCAAGTGCTCAATTTTGGAGGGGTGTCTAGCACTATAAGGTTTTCAAGATTGATCTCCGGCTCTGTGTGTTCTCCGTTACGAGTTCTCCGCTTTTTGGGAGTGTCCTCCACTTCCATGTTTTCAGAATAAACCTCTTCCTCCTCTCTATGTTCCTTAGTAGAGATACTAAGCTGTGACTTTGAATCTACTTCATGAACCTACCATTGTGCAATTTGAAAATAATAAGAAAGCAACAAAGTATTTAAATATAAGAACTAAACTCAAGAACATTGATCTATTCAAATTTCAAACAAAATTCAGTCATCAAGTTAAGAGTTGACTAACAACACTAAATGCTTCCAAGTCACTCAAATGTCAGCAATGTCACAATGAACCAATCATTTAAGCCGTCTAACAAATAAATGAAGATCAACCTGTGTCAACTCAAACCTCTCCAAGATTTTGTGGCATACACATTGGAATGAGCAAACCTTGTATCTTGCATAACTTTATGCAGCAAGAACAAAATAAAAGCAACAAAGAATAACTCACATTGCTCGACGTGCTTGCCAGAGAGTTTTCTGCACTTTCAAGCTCTGTGCTGTCACTCATCACCTCCAGTGCTTCTTTGATAATCTCTAACTGCAACTCACTCTCAGTGGGTTGAAGTGTCCAAATTACCTGCAGATACATAGATAATAAATTACAAAGGAATTAAAAGCATTTTACTTTCCTTTTCTTTTTTTCAAAACTACAGTGTGCCATATAAATCAAAGGCAATCATCATAATTCAAACACCACATATATTTTCTGCAGATTCCAGTTACATTATACAGTAAACTCAAAGGACTCTGAGAGAAGACTTCTGAAATTTCAATCAGTAAATCTTCAAATAAGGACTGAACTTATTATAGCATAAGATAAAAGTCGCAGTAGCTATTACAGAAGCAATAGAGTATAAACTCCACAGCCAACAAAGTTGTAAGCAAGATTTTAATTTACCTTGTCACCAGTTAGGTCCTTAAACCATGAAGTAACCTTTTCCCTTGGAATAGTTTTTTTTCTATTGTCCCATCGACATACACGAGGAAAGGTCAAATCATGACCTTGCAACTGGGGCCTTGCTATATCAAAATGCTCAAAAGACCATATCTGTTCACCATAAACAAAATGGAAACAAAACTCAAAACAAGAATCTCTAATGAACAATGACATTCACAGCGCGCGCACACACACACACCTTATTCATACATTTTACTTCATATAATGTATACTAAAACCTTAGTTAAATTCAATACATAAAAGTGCTAATTCTAAATACAGAGATATGTTTTCATTCGAATCAGCTATACCAAAACCAGATCATAATTATAAAAGACTCACTTCATTGCAATTCAGAGTCTGTAATACATTGACATTAATTAATCACATCAATCTTCAAATTTAATGCTTCAAAGACCTTTAAGGCTTGGTTTGGCAAAGCTTTTCGAAGAGGTGCCCGGAGCTTTTCCAAAAGCGAAACCACCTTGTTTTGTATTTGGTAAATATGGGGGGACTAGAACACAAACACAATATTCATGAACTCCTAAATCTCGGATATTTTTCGATGATAATTGATATCAAACTTACTTGTAGAAATATGAGGCAACCACCCACACATTGCCTATTGTCTTCTTTCCTCTTATTAAGCCAGTGAGCCAAATCTTCCACAACAGCAGCACCCCAAGAAAACTCAAAAACCTCATCCAAATCCCGAAGAAACGACAAGTACCGGGAATCCACTTTCCCATTGGACGAAAGAAAGATCCCAATTGTGAAGAGCAAAAACGTCCTCACAAAATCATCACTTAGAACTCCACCAATTGAATCAAGCCTCTCTTCAAGGGACTTCATTTCGACATTCCTGTTGTCTTCCGACGCACCATACGACTCTTCCAGTTCGGAGAACGGCTCTTCGTCTCTCAACACTACCGGTTTTCCCAACACGCGAAGCCCCAAGATAAGAGCAGCATCTAACAGTGTCATCCGAATTTCACCTAAATCAAGCACAAAAGCTTGCTTCTCGCAGTTCCATCTCTCCATCCATTCCGTTAACAAAACCTTACTCAGCGAATGATTCGGGATCAACAACAAGCTTCCGAAACCAGTCTTCTTTATCGCTGATTTTTGCTCCTCAGTGAGTTGCTGAACTCGCCTTGTGAAAGAACCAAGAGAAAATTTATGGCTGAAATTCGTAACCTGAAATTGTAAAAGAAAAACTAACAAGATAAGTTTAAGCTCTAATTGAAGAGGGAAGTGAAATTGAAACTGAAATTCGGATTACCGGCGGTTTCGGAACGTCGTTGACAGCGAGGCCAACGGAAGATAACCTCAATGATCTCCTCATCGGGGGAAGAGAAGTAGGTTTTCCGGTGACGGTGAGGGTGAAAGGGCGCAGCAGAAGTAGACAGAAGAGAAGAGAATGGAAAGGAAAGGAAAGAAAATAATAAACGGGTGTGGACACTGTACATTCACTACACTGGATTACTGCAGAGTTGAGAAGCTTATCGGAGAAGACTCACAAGAAGATTGATGACGTGTCCCTCAGATCAAAATAAAGGGCGCCAAAATATTCTTTTATTTTTATTTATTTTTATCTTTCGTATTAATTTGACGAGATTCTTGTACACTCACTACCCAGTACCGGACTATTTTTTTCTTTAAATAATTTTTTTTTAAATTATCTTTTTTATCCTCATCCTTATACGATAATACGAGCATGTACAAAAATGTCAATTTAAAATGATTAAAAATTTGTTATCTTTATTTTATTTTTATTTTTATGTTAGTTTTAATCAGTGTTTAAAGTTCTTAGAAAGGTTTTAAATATTTTGTGGATATTTTTAATGTAACAGAGGGCTAAGAATTTTTTTATTTAAATAAAATAAATTAATTAATTATAAAAATAAATATTTTTTTAAAAATTTATCAAAATGAATTCTCTTATTGATGTCGCGCGGGCTCAGTTCGCAATACTAGACACAAAAAATCCTAGTCAGTCACGCATGAACACATCGTTAGGCGAAAAAGGCGGTGACACGTTCGATGGATGCGACACTACTCTCCATCATTTCACCATTTTAAGTTTTTTTGGGTTTTTCGGGATATTTGAGTTTTAAAAAAAAAAGGAAAAAGTGTGGGAAAAAAAATAGAAAATACATTTTTATATCCTATTGAGTCACTTTTTGTATCTCAGATAATCTTAATCTATATCCTACTTTTCATATTATAGATGGTTAACATGGTAGATCTCCTTGAGCATGTTGGTCTAACGAAGCTTCAATGAAAAGTTCAAGTTTTTGACATCTGCATTTGGCCATTGGGCAGTCATTCTAAAAACAAGGGAGTGAATGCACTTGCCATGGTGGTTTAGGACATCAAGATTTGATATCTACTCCTTAAATAAAGCTTTGAGTTTTCAACCTCTTTTTAACTATGAGTCTGCCTTCGTTTAGAAGTGACAAAAGAAAATATTGTGTTTCTTTGGTGTCTGAGCATTTTTTTTAAGGCCTGTAGGGAATCCTTATGCAGACTAAGATCCCTCTAAACCTTCGTTAAGAATTTCAAGGGTGTACTTGAGGAGTTCAAGATGTACATAATGACCAATTTCATAATAGCTGACACAAAAGACTATAGTGGAGCCGGTTAATGTACTAGCATTTTAGTTAAGAGCTTTTAACTTGAAGACCATGCAATCTCTCTTGGGAGCCGAGACAATTGATGCAAACGACTTCTTTGGTGTGTTCACTTAGAACTCAAAAATTGTTATTCTCACTTCTAGATTCTACATTCATGAATATACATATTATTAAAGTTTTTTTTTTTTTTTGAGTGTGTAAGGCTAGAGTGATTTGTTGTGTTTACTTATAACTTAATAAACTATTCTTTTAGACATGATTGGTGTTGTTGTGGGGATCAGAAAGATGTCCATAAAAATATAAAAGAAACAAAGGCATGAATACCAAGAGAATGGCTATTACTCTTCAAGATCTAAGGTGATCTCCGATTTGTTAGGCTTTAGTTCATACTATCATAAATTATGCATGTATATTGTATTCTTAGTTATTTAAGCTTGTTGATGGTGAAGTGAATCTTTAAAAATGAACCACAATAACTACTCTATCAATTGTGTTCTTTTTGCTTTACACGTAAATTTGTGTAGTTTTTTTAATTACTGTGCTTTTATGTTTGTTCAAGTTTATCAAAATTAGGTGGCTGCTAACCCTATTTATTTTGTAAAAAATAGAAAACCTCTATGGAGAGCCATTTTGATGTTTCAATGTTTAATCATTGATGACAATTTTAAGAAAATTGTGCAGTTTAAGGATATACTCATGGGAGAGAGTCCCTGCACAAGTATGAAAATCACTCAGAATTCAACACAGAATGATGTTTCTGTTGTTGATGAGTTAAAGAAACGTGAAGTTGTGGTTAAAACTATTAAGAAGCTGAACAACCTTAAGGAGGTATATATTTTCTGTTGTATGATCTATGTGTCTGGGAAGTGAAATTTTAATACCATAGTTAAACCTTTACGAACAGTGGTTAATAGTTGTGGGTTTTTCCCTTCCCAAAAAGATGTTGTATGGATTCTTGGTTTTATTATGGCCATCAATTCTGGCTTTGAATGATTGTGTTACACTGGCTGTAAAGGATGCCACAAGAAGATTGATTACACTGTTAGGGATCTTTTTTAATGCATTCAATGTGAAGAAAAAAATAAAGTAGTGGAGCTCAAGTAAGACTTTCTCAGTTTTTTTTTAACCAATAGTCCTGGTATTTCACCCAAGGTACAACCTTAAGGTGATTTCATATGATGGAATTGGAATTGTGAACCTACTTTTATGAGATAGGGAATCTGCTCAGCTGTGTGGAATAAAGGCAGCGCAACTTATAAAAATACTTGTAGAAAAAATATTTTCTTATTGCATAACAACCTTTAATCATACCCAAGTTTAAACCTTTATCTGAATAATTTGTGATGATTTTGTTTTTGCTTTTTTTCCCTTAAAAAACATGGACAATGAGATCCATGAATACTCACTTGTATTTGAAAAACTCATGGAGAAGAAGCTCACGTTTAAGCTGCAAGTGAAGATATCCCACATCACTAGGAAAGACAAGATAATTTTTGTCTAGAACATTTGTAAGGATCAAGTGATTATTGAGGCATACCATTCCAAGAATGTTTGCAATGACAACTCTATTAATGTGGTTGTATGCCTTTAAATTACTCATATCAATTAGCTCTCCACATTATAGGAAGACCATATGTTGGCTTTAATAAATTGATTAGTTTAATTTGGATGTTTTTGGTAGGAAACGAATTAATGACATCAATGAAGTTAAAGTCACAGGGAGTGTTGATAACCTTAATAACGATAATGGCACTCCTAATTCTCTGGGTTCAGAGGCAAAAGCCCATCCGTTTAGATGGATAAACGGGTTGGCCCGACGATTTTGGCCCATTCTGACAGCCCTAACTTTAATGCTTTTCTAAACTTCCAATCAGTGTGTTGTTTTTTGTTTTTTGTCAAGTATGTCCTGTTTTTTAAGACTGCATTTGGTGGCATTACTGAGACTGGGAGACTGGACTAGGGGGATTGGGACTGAGAGACTGATACTAAATTAGGTTTGTGTATTATGTTTGGTTTAAAATGTATAAAAATGAATTATATAGAGATTAAAATGATGAAATAACCAAACTACCCTTAATATTTAAAAAAACAAACAAACGACCCCTCTTTCGATCTTCAGTAGCCACCATCCTGATCAAGTCTCAAAGTTCAGCATTCAAAATGAGAAAATGGTGCAAAATCAAATCAGAACAACACAAGATATAGAAAATATGCATCAATATTTTCATCTCAATCGTTCTTGCTCTAATCATACAAGCCTTGATATTCCCTTTTTCTCAGGACCTGCTCCTTATTCCAAGAGGTCCAGAAACTCCCAATCTCATCAATATTAACACAATAAAAAATTCAAAATTTTAACACAAACCACAAATTAATTATTTCCAAAAAGAACGAAGAAAGTGGGAGAAGCACTGAAGAGGATGTCAATTGGAATTAGGATTTAAGTAATTTGAATCAAGTAGAAGAAGAAGAAGCGGAAGAAGAAGCTCATGAGATCTGCTGAACCAGATGGAGGAGCAACGGCGGCGAGATCTCCGATAGAAGTGGCGGCGGCGTCGAACACGAGGAGCAGCTGTGTGGCGAAATCTCTGGCGAAGAAAAAGCAGAAGGGGCTAACTTGGTGATGATTGAGAAGAAGAAAATGAGTTTGAGGATGAGATTGAGGAATGTAGAGACTAAAACAAGTGAATGAGGAGTAGATTGGAGATTATAAAAATTGAATAAGGGTATTTTTGAGAAAAATACTATTAAAGTTTCAGTCTCAATCTGCCAGTCCCTCCTAACTGAAGGTATTGAAAATAGTTAAATTTTGGAGACTGGAACTGAAATTTGAGTTCCAGTCCCTGCCTAACAAACACAATACTGAATTCCAGTGTCTCAGTCTCAGTCCCAGTCTCATAAATCAAACGCTACCTAAGAGTATTACAACCAAGTCATAATACTTTTATAAATATCACCCTTCAAAGCAGTTTTACAAACATAAAAAGTGTATTGCAGTAAGCCTCCTATAAGACCAACGAGTCATGTACTTGACGAAACAACCTCACGCCATGCATTAGTGTTGATTGTATCGAACCAATACTTTAATTTTCAATTTGCATTAGCATACTGTGGCGCTTTGATAATAATTTGTTTCAGGTAGTGAGAGAGGATAATATATTCACAAAGATAACTTTATTTAAAAATCCCAAAAAATGATTTTCGTATGCTGTTACTGGCTAATTATTGTAACCACAAAGCTATCAAATTAATTATAAGTATAAAGATTATGGTATCTTTGCAACTTATGTTGATTTTTGGAATTAATTTTATGTTAACATTATTCCCTCTTAATCTCTCAAGAGTAACAAACACAAGGAAAGAGTAATAATTAAAAAAATAGACTTACTTAGACATATATACCATATATACAATACAAGCCTCTTTTTGAGATTTCAAGCACTAGGAACCAAACTTAATATGTTAAGAGTAAGCATACAAACGATGTTACGTGTAGAAGAAGATTTAAGTAAATTGCATAATTTGATGCTTTGTTCAGCATCTCGAAAAGGCTAAATGTTTATCATTTTTTTATTAAGTTGCACCAATCGATGTAGAATAATGTATTACAAAGATATTCTTTTATTTGTGAAGAAAAGCAAGTTAAAATTTTAATTTATTTCTTTCGCTAAAAATAATAAAAGTGTATATCATTTTATAAACCACATGGTTGTAAAAAAAGATCAATTTTCATATTTTAGTCAAACATAAGAGATCAGAGCAATCTCTTTAGTTGTTGAATAAAACTTCCTGAAAAATGTTGCATTGCTAATTATAATATTATTTTAGATTAGCAATATAATAAAATCATTAGATTTCAAAGATAACGAAAGACTCTATGTTAAAAGTGGAGAAGCCAAATATACTTAAGGATAGAGCAATAAATCTTTTTTTGGATTTTGAAGAAAAAAATTAAACGAAATCAAACATTCTAGTTTTGCCATAACATGTAAGCAATGCGGCGTGTTAGAGAGGAAACAAAGAACTGTAGAATGTGTAGCTTTGTGGAGCATACCGAATCTCCTTTTGTAAATATTCATCAAAGAAAAAGTTATCTTTTAATTTATTGTGGGAATGAGATTAAGGGGTACATGTCTTCACAAAGATAGATTCATAGTTATGAAATGATATTAGACTGAATTAATAAACCCTATCACTTTAATAATACATACCACTCACGCATCATTTGAATACACAACGTCCTTAAGTATTGGATTTTTTATATACCACACGATAGGGAAAACTAAAAAAAGATATCTATAAGGCGAAAAGATATAAAAAAAGAAAAAAAGACAGAAAAAAGGAAACCAAGTTATATTTTAAAAGGGAAAACTAATATATATTTCTAAGAACATGCCAATTCATTTATCATCACATATCATAAATGACCCAATAACTTTATAGTTGATGATCTAAGAAAAGAAGAAAACATATTTTCTATTTTAGGCTTTCAACACACTTTTTATTGCATGGATTGAAACCAAGTGATTAACTCAAATGTATTAAGTATACATATGATATCAAATACATTATAAAAAAAATATTAAATAAAAAATAAGACACCACAAAACTATTTTATTATAGAGTATTCAAAAACCAACATTTTTGTAAATTAGTCTCATGTATTTAAAGGGTAAAAAGTTAAAAGTTCACAAGAAATACAACCATAGATTTCAAGTGATTTGGTTATATCCGTATAATCTTTAAAAGCGTTTCAAATAATTTGCAAGGTAGTACACGTTAAAAAGAAAAAAATTGTAATCTAAGTAACCAAATAATAAGAAAGTGTTGTCTAACAATGTTTGTAAAAATTCTTCCATGAAAAATAAATATATTTTTTTTATTAGCCATAAAAAATAAATATAATATATTTAAATTGTTACACTCAACCAGGGTAAAGAAAATAGCCCTCATAAGTATAGACATGTTCAATCACTTATAAAGCCATCCATCTCTAAAAAAACACAACTAAAGCACACCATCTCCTTTTCCACACAATAGAATGAGTGATATCCCTCCAGCTAGATATCTTTTTGCTTAGCTCGGAGATGATTTACTTTGACATGCGTTTGTTCATGTTAATCCCAAAATTATGGCTAGGTGAAGAACTCTCTGCAAATGGTGAAAGGAAAAGCTTGAATTAGAAGTGTTTCTAGACCAGAACTACAAGGAAAATAATGAGAGGTGTAGGAGTGTTGTGGTTAGTCTAGGCTTCCCCCAATAGATGACATTTCCCAATGGTTCATGAGGTTCCATGTAGGGAGTTGAGAATAGGTCCCTCTGTATATAATGGAAGACATCAACCAGCATGGTTTCTCTCTGGTGATTGGTTCAGACATGGGTGTCTTTTGCAAGAAGGTATCCAATGGTGGTTTTGATTCCAGATTGCAGTTTGGAATCCTCTTACAACAAGACTTCGCATAACAACCGATTAACCATTGGACGACTGGGAGCATGCTGTCTGGCTCTATGCTTTCTGGTTCCTTAAGAATTCTGAAGGTTTTTGAATTTTGTATGCTTACAAGCGTGAATTCCAATCTCAGTTGGCTAGATAGATGATTCATGATTCCAAGGTTCGTGGATGGGAAGATCAAAAGAAAATGTTACAAATATGAAAGATATACAAGGGAAATAAAACCATAACAATGTGATATGTCATTAAGCCTTATTTGTGTGGCTTTCTGTAATGTTGCAATATATCACATTGCTTGATACAAATATAATCGGGACTCAACCTCTTTACATGAACCATTTGCACCAACTCCCATTTTCATTGTTTGCAAACTGCTACCGTTGACTACTGAAATCATGCTTACAAGCAAATTCAATATCTATATTTTGAAAATGTGGAACAAGGTTATCTATTTGTTTTACATGAATCTTTTATTCCACGCACTCACTTTTTCTCCTTTGATCCACAAAACAATATCTTTGTTGTACCACACTTCATGACAAAGTCATCGCTCGCCAGATACTTTTGCAAACTATGTAGTGTTGCTTTATCACTCAATGATGCGTGTGCATCATTAATGGTTTTAGTCTCTAATTCTGTATGTTTTTAGTAGAGATTTAGTTTAATACTCAAGTGAATTTGCTTAATTATTCATTTATTAGTATCTTGAGTACTCTGTCTTGTTTTTACATAATTGAAGAAGAAACAAGAGAATACAAAAGAAAATAGAAGAGGTCTGAAGAAGAAGACTTCTTGAGTATGCTGTCAACTTGACCTCTCTCCACTAAAATGAGGATAAATCGAGTCACAGAGATCCAAACGATGCCATTCCAATCTCGTTTGAAAGTTAACATCTAGGGCTTCGCGTCGATATATAATCGTCTATGGTTGACAATTGGTTTGAGCCCCGAAAATACCCTGGAAAAGTGACGCTGAAAAGCTGCCGCGCCCTCACCACGCCCCAGCGTGGCTTAGGCGTGGCACCTACCCAAATGGCGCCATGACCGCACCCCAACCACACCTAGGCGTGGGCTTTCACCACTCACCACGCCTAAGTGTGGCCAAGGAGGCCCAAACCATGCCAGAGCCAAGTTACAGCGTGGTTAGGGCGTTAAACTCACTCCAGGACCGCGCCATCCCCATGTCAAGGCGTGGATCCAGCATGAAGACCAGCCCATGACCGCGCCTCAATCACGCTAAGGCGTGGGCTCAGCGTGACATCTCCCCTCAAGCACCTCAAGCCCAACTTGACTCACCTAACTCACTCATCTCAAGCCCAATTCTGCAACTCTACTTCGATCAGTGTTTTGTAAACCCTAATTAATTATAGGTTTATTAATATTATAAATAGGTTAGCTTAGGTTAAGAGGCATCATTCATTCAGCAGCCGAGACACATTCATTCAGCCTCAATTCAATTACTTTAGATTGAAGTTTCTCTCAATTTCTTCTTTGTCAGTCACGTTCACATTATTAGATTAGGGTTTATCATGGTTTCTTCTTCTCAATTCATGTTTGAGTGCATCACTGTCATGAGAGGCTAGACTCCTCAAGCTCAGGAATGTGAGCTCTGTCCATTCCAAGCACAGATCCAT
>JASCZI010241669.1:122505-157470 GCA_036250425.1 Stylosanthes scabra
AAAAGAATAAATATTTCCAATAATAATAATAATATAATAATAATAATATAATAATAATAATAATAATAACAATGTCTAATTATTCTGTTAGGTCTTTATAGTTTTTCTTTTCAATTATGTCTTTATACATTATTCAATTTTTCAATTAGATTCTTATCATGACAAAAATGTTAAATTTAATGAAATATTCTGCTATATAAAATTTAAAATTTGATGAAACTATATAGACCTAATTAAAAATTTGATATATAAAACTATAAGAATCAATAAATTAATTTAACCTAATAATGATAAGTTCTTTAGGTAGTTGGTGTGTGTTTAATAGGTCACTCGCTTCCACTGTAATGATAATGCGTGTGGCAGTTTTAGAAGCTGGTGGGTTTAGGGTTCTTCGTAATGGAAATGGTGGCAAAATAAAAAATACACTGTAAAAAAATATTTAAAGATGTTAAGGATAGGTTTTGTGATTTTGTTTTGAAATGGAACAAATTTATGTGTTTTTTTTACAAGTAATTATTCTTAATTATGAACATCAATAGTTTTTAAATGATACTTTATAATGAATAAAGGTTATTTTTGCTATTAATTAAGTTTAGAAGTAATTTGAGAGTAGCGATTTATCTTGCGGGCACAATCTTAGAGTTTAATTAAATTTCTAGGGTTTGGAGTTGTGTGTTCCACTATTTAACAGACGTATTCGATTTTGGGTGGATTTGGTAAAACTTTACGACCAAATGCTTTTTTTTTAGAGCATGAGCCACCTTTTTGCGTTTGGTAACTCAAAAAGTCAAGGAATTTTTGCTCGCGGCTTTTGAGAGCCGGGGTGCTTTTGAGAGCCTTTACAGAGTAACTTTTCAGAGCTGGTTCTGACTCCTCAAAAAGCAAAATAACAAATTAACCTTAAATTTTAATAAAAAACTATTTTTATGAAATGCTATATGTGTGGCTTCTACTTATTGAGAGCCAATTTTGAAATGTTTTACCGAATGACGATCTGATGGCTCTCCAAAAGCTGCTCTTTGAAAGTCCAAAGAGCTCATCAACTGCTTTTTGAGAGTCACAGTATTACCAAACTGGCTCTTAGTCCTTTGTCCAACAGGAGATATATGTAAGAATTTGATGATATGCATTAGTCAATTTTTTGTATGATTTAAGATATTGTTTATCTAATTTCGTCTAATTATAATTATATATATGAACACTAAATGATATTATATTTATTATGTACAAAATTTATTTATTTATTGGAATAAAATTTTAATTTATTTATTTATTGGAATAAACTTTAAATTTAGAGTTTTTTAGAATTTATTAATTATATTTTGAAAAAAGCTGACAACACATTAATGGAGGTACTGCATGTGGAAAACAATAATAAATGAGATTATGACTTCATTAAGATCGAAGAAGCTCGCTTTTCTAAACCGAGACTTCATGTTTCTAAAATTTACACCATAATAACTAAAAAATAATTTCAAATTTATCTTTAATTTTATTATATTTACAGATAAAGTATGGTCCACTAAGGACCCATTTATACTTTCCTCACCATAGAAAGCTCTTACTATTTGTAGAAGATTACTAGATAGTAAAAGAGAGAGTGCTTTATAATAAAAGTTTCATAAAACCTTCCGATCCTCAATTTATTCAATTTTCACAAAATCTTCCGATCCTAACTTTATTTCTTGATTTCTTCTATTTTTTTTTCTTAACAAAGTTTTTGGATATGTTCTTCCAAAACATCAATCTCTTCTCAAATACACTTTACCATATATTTTTTGAAATATAATGATAGGAGTTTCTCCAACTTATTGAAGATAATCAAGTTCATCCTATATTGAGAAAATTTAGCACAAAGTAAATATGAAAATATTTAGTTATTATTATCGTGAAAGTTGAATAATAAATGTTTTTATAAGTACTATGCCTCATGCCCTATTCTTTACATGCCTATCATTCAAATTTATCCAAACAAAATTAGCTAAAAATTAAAACCTAGAATATACTCATAATTGAAGTTGTTTGGATACTGAAAATTTAACATATTACCATCGAATAAATTTTGCTTTTTAAATTTTTTGTGTAAGTATGTACTTCATTGATACGTGCTTATTGTGTACATGTAGTGGTTCATTAATAAAACATAATACTATAACAGGACAAGCAACCTATCAATTATTTCATATGAATATAAATAGTGAACAATTTTTAATAATACTTTTTTTACTATACACTTATAATATTATAACTAAACATATAATCACAAGTTGTGTTATATAACGACCCGATTTTAGACATGTCATGATCATGGCCAGAGTTAAATCGACATGACTATCTACCTATAAATGTACTTATTAACATAGGAACTTTTGACCCAAAATAGATACATTATATTTCAAATAACATTTTATCAAGAATTAACACAAAATAAATACGTACAAACATTTTAACATATATGACACTATTATTAATAAGAGAATGAACACAATCCCTATCTTTTTTGAAAATAAATTCTAAGAAACATGGCGAGAGAAAATAAAACTAAATACATAATAAATCAACACTCAAGCAACAACGGAATCCAAAGCTCCTAACTGCGAACATTTCTTGAAATGTTTGAGAAGTAGGGGGAAACCAAACTACCAGTTTCAGTAGAGGGTTTTTAGAATTGTTCTAAAATGACATAGGTTTGAAAACATTTTTGAACGTCGATGGAAAATGCTAATCTCATTAAATGTTAAAATAAAATTCCGAGTAAAACCGTTAAAAATTCAATTTGAAAGCCTTAGTGATGAAGAAAGAATCGTTACTAATATCTAATTCAACCAAGTGAAAGCAAATAGACAATCAAATAAAATAAACAAGATCAAACAATACCTACAAGGAGAAGCTAGGGAATCCTAAAGACAACTCATAAATCTACCTAAGAATGACTCAAGCATTCTCAAATCATGCGCAAACAAATGTGTGATGCATGCTTGATCCTAGTGCAGGCCATGAGCTCATATGGAGGTTGTCTTTCCATACCTGATTATTACTTGAAGCAGGTCCAAATATGACTTTCTACCGAAAACTGACATAGAGCCCACCAAGGCGGCCCAGACCAGCTGTTGACTTAAAAAATTGGGGTGAGGATCTCATCACCATAAGTTAAATGAGATTGACCACATTGCCTGTGAGGAACAAATGATCATTCTAATTACACACTTGGAGAGCGACCCCATTATTCAATTTTTTATGCAAGTGGGACAATACCCACGTCCTTGCCACAATAAACCACTTCATTTTCACGTCTCTTTCAACGTTCGGTTCCCATAAACCGTTAGCCTGATAATTCTTATTTGGTGGTCGTATCTGCCGGTCGCCACATGATTTAGTTGAACCACCCAACGTAGCTAACTTAGTCTCAATCTAAATCAAGATTGTGAAAGTTAAACCTATTTATCCCAAAGGAATGAATCCAGTCTGTTTTATTCGGTACAATACCCAATCAAAACGAATCAAACTGGTATAAACCGTCACATTATTTATTTACATATTGGGACTTTAAACCCTATTATTATTAACTTCTTATTATTACAATACGAGTTATTAACATCCACTCAAGTGTATAAATTTAAAATAATTTTGAATATAAGAACAATATATTAGTTTATTTAGATTACTATGAAAATACTATTTTGCCCTCGTATACAAATCTCAGATTTTGAATCCATAATATTATTACAAGATACTTGAAATCTCCTGCTATTAAAATCCTTATTTATATAAAATAAGTTATAATTTTAAAATACATTTTTTTTTCTACAAAATCATAAAAAATTTCTATCGAAATTTATCTTGTTTGTATGAAAATAAATTCTGTCATAAATTCATATTCCATATGAAAGGTCATCCGGCCACTTCACACGCAAGACCATACTTGCATAAAATTAAATCAAATCATCACATTTTCATTCAAGCTTAATTAAATCATCCATTCATTCAAATCACATTAAAGCATTCACAATGCCATCAAGCTCCACAATTTTCAATACACAAAATCAATCCAACGAAATTAAATTTATCTCATTCGTCATCAAAATGAAACCCTATTTCAAAACATAAATAAGTACATCACAATCCAGAAACAAATCATCATTCCTCAAACTTTAACTCATTAAACATCAAATCTATCAACTTAGAACAAATATCATTTTTTTTTATCAAAATCAAATAACCATGATCAACCGATTAAATCAAATAATAAACATTTTTCTCCAAAATAAATTGCCCAAAGATCTTTTAATCCATCCATCAAAAAGCTTCAGTTGATTTTATTTTTCTTAATTTGATCTCAAAATCAATTATCCAATGCAAACAACTCATAAGACTTCGCACCATCACACAATGTATATATGTAAATAAAATCAATTTCTATTTATAAAAATTCCGTAAAAGAAATCAAGATTTTAGAAAAGCGTCCATACTTCAAGTTGTCACAAATAAAAGCTTATGACTAAAGGTGCAAAGGCTATGGTGGCAGCTCCGGCAGCCTAACTTCGTCCACGTCTTTAATATGCCAAATGAATTTGAACTCAAGCAAGCTTTCACTACAAGAAACACTCTCGTTACCGGCGGAATTACCGGCGAAATTTGGGGCAGACGTTACCAGCGGATTTTAAGACGAAATTACCGGCGGAAATAGCTCTTTTAAAACTTTTAGGAAACTTTACCGACAGATTTTAAAATCCCCAGGTAATTCCGCCGATAACACTAACACTTAAGCACGACACTACTCTTCATTCCTCATTTTTCTTCGAGCCCTAAACACTAGCAACCCCAACCCCACTTTCTCTCCCTCAGCCCCACCCGTGCTCCGCTGTCCCCATCGTCCCCGTTGCCGACAGAAGCCGTCGCAGTCGCCTTCATTGCAGTCTGAAGTTGTCATCGCGACCTCCATTGCCGCCTCCCACTCTGTGTCTCGTCTCACGTCGTCCAGCAGCGAGAAGCACCGTCCACAACCGCCTTCTCCGCTGCCGATTCTAACTTCTCCAAGTCGTCGCCGCATCAAATCCATCTTCCCATCTTTCTCTTTTCACCAAACCGTAGCAGCTACTGGTAAGTGCTTTTCTTCTTTTTCGTTTCCCCTTTCCTCTTATCTCTGGCTCCTCCTCCTTCTTAATTTGTTATGAATTAACCTTTTTGTTTTGTTTTTGTTTTTGCCAAGAACCTAGTTGAATTCGAACCTAGATCAACAAAGACACATCGATGCAGTCACAGTTCCTTGCTGCTGCAGTGCCAGCAATTATAGTTCGTGGTTCCCTTTTGCTCACCATCACTGCACTCTGCTCTATCCTCCTTTGTCATCTGGTTTGTTCTTAGATCCTTCTTTCTCTATTTTTAATTTTAATTTCTTTGAGTATCTGAATTCAAAGAAGCAGAATATGATCTGCATAATGGGGATTCATGTTTTATGCATTTTGATTAATGTTTTTTGTATTGATTTCTTCTGGATTTATATTTTTCTCATGGTTTTATTTTCTTAATTGGATGTTTTGTTTGAGTTGGACTCAATTTACTTTCAATTATTAACAGAAGAAGTTGGGGCAACCTTTAAAGCTCATAAGTAATAGAGAGTGATGGCTGAAGTCGTCATTCTTTGAGTGTGTTTGATATATCAATGTCTTTTTTAACTTCTATTAATGACATTCTTCCTTTTAGGATATATCTGAACAATTTAATAACACAAACAGTCTTAAGTTGATTGCTAGAGCTCATCAGCTGGTTATGGATAGATTTAAGATTTAATTGGGCTCATGTAATTCTTCTTCTCATGTAACATATATTTTCTAATAGACTTTTTTTTGACAAGTTAAATCTTTATTGTAACATATATCGAGTTATTTTTTTTACCCAACTAGTGAATGTTTTATTTTAAGTATGCTGAGGATATGCTTGAGAGGGGAATTGTGTTAGCCTCTTCTATATCGTTTATAATTTTCTTTAATTCTGTCAATGTTACCGGGGGAATTACCAAAGGATTTTTCCCTGGTAATATTTTATGTATTTATTTTTTTTAAAAAAAAGTTTTAACGTTACCGGCGAAATTTTTCCGTCGGTAAATCCACCGGTAATACTAAAACCGAATTGGCCACCAAAATTATGTTACCGGCGGAAAAAAACCGCCAGTAAATCCCACAGTAATGATGATAATGGCCAAAATCATGAAAAAATCCGCCGGTAATGGGCGTATTTTTTGTAGTGTTTATATCCACGCAATCGTTTTAGAATAAGGTTTCTAAAGAACCAAAAATCATAAATTTCAGACCACTCTAACTCTAGAAACACATAGCCTATGCTCACATAAACAATGATGGAATAGAAAATAAAAATAAAAACTTTTACGAGTAACATCTAAGCAGAACAAAGTTATACATAATACATCGCGACTTACTTTGACTGTTGGAATACTCCAACACTCAACTAGCTTATGGAATTGGACTTCTTGAATTTTCAAAGGACGCCAACATATTTTCAAAATTGCTAGAATAAGGCTCAAAACGTTTCTTCTTATTCTTGTTTTGTAATGTTTCCACGTTACCTGAACTCCAATGTTCACCAATAGCTTTGAGGATTTTAGAAGAATGAAATTTGATTTCAAACACATTATAGCTTACAACATATCATATAAATAAGATCATTATAAACACATGACATAAATCTTAAGATAAAATGTCCATACATTAATAAACTTCCATATGTGTTTTTTATTTGCTTAGAGAAAAATTTTCAATTAGTGCACATCAAGTTAATGAAGTCACTATTTCTTCCTATTGTTCCAATAAAATTGGTTATTAAATCCTTCATTCTTTAGAAAGTTGGTCTCACTGTTGCTCTGCAATCAAAATTCACTTCCTCTTTTTCTTCTCGAGTACTTGCAAAAATCTTTAGCATTTTTGTTTTTCCTCAAATTTTTCTGGCCTTTGAGGTATAAGTTAAAAACTTGATAACTTATATAATGGTAATTAACCAAAATAGCATAGCAATGAACAAATTTATAGCACTTTCTACATTGTAGTTTCTAAAACTTGGTCTTTTTCACCATCCAAGTTATCATTTTCATGTTCACCAATATAATCTTTCTGGTTGGGGATATGATCATTTCATCCATTGCAGGAATTTCTAGTTAAGCATCATTAATTCTTTCTTGGTTTTGAGAAGAGCGATTTTTTAACATTATCCATAAGTTGTTTATTTCTCCCCTATAGAGTCTCCACTTCTTCTCTATTAGGAGAATTAATAGAGAGTAAAGTATGTATTATTTCTATAGTATTTATTTTGTTATGTTATTATTGAGAGAAAAAATTATAGTAACGTTAAGTTGAATTGTTATTGAGATGTTCATATGAGTGAGCTGTGAGTGATCTTGAAAACATTAATTATTGATATTTTACTTGTGTTTTAGTATTAGAGCTGAAAAAATAAAACTTGAATTCAAGTCAAACACGAGTTGCAAGCATTGACCAATATTGAATAATATAAAACCTTGAAGAATTTGGAAAACAAGTAGCAAACTAAATGTAAAATTGTCCACAAGACCACAACCAATTCTATTCTTAAGCATTAATTAAGGATATTAGTATTAAGTATTAACGGTAATATTATATGTACCATTGTATACACTTCCATACATTTCATTTATAACACAAATAATATAAAAATTAGTACAAAAAAAATTCACAAAATATATTAATACAACACATGATAGCAAAGAAATAATTACTTGGGGATAAGTGGTGTTTTGGTCATAAAGGTTTGGGTCAAAAATCTGGATGGTCACAAACCTTTTATTTTCGTCAATTTTGCCACAAAGGTTTCCATTATTCCTTAAGTCGTCCAAATTACGAAATTACCCCTCGTTAGTTATAAGTCAGTTACCGTTAGTTAATAATATATAAAAATAAAAAAGTAATTCCTTTAAAAGAAGGGAATCACAACGACGGACTTCATTTCCTCCACACATCCGAAAACCCTAACTTTGGCAGAGAAATAAGGATTAGGGCAGAAGGGGCTCAGCAGGCACCATGGCTTCCTAGAGCTCGAGGTATTCTCGTCCCCATTCAACCTCGCAGACAAGCGGCGTTGGGGTGGTATGCCATCACGGGGTGCGACCCGTGTTGAGGGTTGCTCGTACGAAGGAAAATCATGGTCGACAATTTTGGGGTTGCGCTCACTACGCGGTATGTGAATGAATTTGTGTGGTTTGTGTGTTATTGGTTTTGGGATATTTCATCTTCTTCTTAATTGAGTAATGGGGTTTATGCAGCTGCAGGAACCGTGCGAGTTCTTTGTGTGGGCAGATTCTGGCCTAGAGCAAGAAGAGGAGAACGAAAAGCTTAAACTCAGAAGGAAGGTGGCGAACCTAAAAATGAGGGTTAAGAGGGCTGAGCGGATGAAGAATGTTGCTGTGTTGTTTGCTTTGGTTGGGTGGGTAGGGTAATGCTACTGTGAGTACAAAATTATGGTAGGTGGAGGCCAGCATATGTGATGCCTTAAGTTGTGAATTGATTGGAAAAATTATCCACAAGCATGTCAATTTGGGTTTCAAAACTGCATCAACAAAACATTAAGCAACTGACCTAGAAAATATACAACAGTATTAGGACATAAATTGACATTAACCCATTAAACATTGTCAAAGTTTTATACACACAGAAGGTTTGTGTCTCTACCAACCAATAACACAAAAAAAGGTTGGCAGAGAATTGACAACTACATCATTTAATACATAACTCCTCAAATACCTGCAATACACAATGCATCCCAAAATATATCCAAAAGATTGCAATCCAAGATATCTAGTTAATAACCCTAATGCTAGGCAAGTGTCTGCTCACTTTCTAACAACACAGAAATCCAGTAATATCATATAATAAAAAAAAACAACAGCTGCACATAATGCCTATAGCTGTCCCCATTCCCTTGGAGGTAACTTTGCCATTAACCGAAGCTTCTTAGGAGATACATGAGGTGCATTCACATTCCTCACACAAAATATGGGTCTTTTGCCAATTGGTTGTGAGGAGCTTGGCTTGGATGTTGCCTGAGAAGGGCTTGTGGCAGTGGGCTGGGTTGCAGACCTTGGCTTGGGCTGAGTGATTGATTTGGATTTGGGCTGAGTCGCAGCTTTGGTCTTGGGCCTAGCAGATGATGCTTGTTGGGGCCTAGATAAGACACAACCCCTTCCAGTGCCTGGCCTGAATTGCTTGGGATTGGGTGATCCTAAAATTATTGTTGGAGGAGGTTGTGATGAAGACCCAACCATGCTTGCCTTCAGCTTCTTATTGGCTGAAGGTTGTGATGCTGAAATTGTCTTACCCTTTTTGGCAGAAGTTGTTGCAGATTTTGGCTTCCCTTTTTTGGCAGATTTTGCACCTCCTTGCTTTGGTGGTTGGGTCTGTCATCAACAGCAAAAAACAAAAAGGAGTAAACATTTATTTCAGCAAAACCAAAAAATGTGAAGCAATATAAAAGAGTACATACACTTGCTTTAGGTTTAGGGCATCCCCTTCTCTTGTGGCCAGCCGCACCACAATTGAAATATCTCTAAATCTGGCCTATTCTTGATAAGCAGCTCCTGCTTCTTCCTTCTTCTTCAGGTGGACCTCTTCTCCTCTTCTTGGTTGGTCTGTGGCTGGGAGTTCGATATGGTGGTGGCATTATGTCATCATGATTTGTTCTCTCCCACAAATCTTGTCCATTAACAGGGTGTATTACATGTTCATAGCACTTAACATAGGCTTCTCTCTTGTAACAGTCATCCACATATTCATCAATATCCAACCCTTGGTAATTTGTGCAAGTTATGGCATGGGTGCAGGGAAGCCCACTAAGTTGAAACCTCCTACAGCTGCACTCCCTTTCAGCAAGATCAACCACAAATTTCTGCAAATCCTTCCTAACCTCATATTTGTGTGCAGCTGACCAATGGGCACGCCAATGGGCTGCAAACCTCCCCCTCCTCTCCAACTTCTTCCTAATTCTAGGAAACACTGCCCCCTGCCAGCCATGTATGAGTTCCCTATTCTCTGCCCACCTACACATTAGATATACTCTAATATCCTCCAGCATCGTCAATATGGGCTTCTCCCCAGCCAAGACTATTGTCCCATTGAAGCTCTCAGACATGTTATTCAACAGAGTCTCACACTTAGAAATTGGTGTAAACCTAGATCTAGACCAGTACTTAGGTGGAATTGCGGTTAGATGTTTAAAAGCCCCTTCATGAACTAACCTGAGTTCTCGCATCTGCTTCTCCCAATCCTTCCAGTGACTGGCTTTGGCACACCTCCACATCATTCCTTTAAGATGGAGCCCTGGAAACTTCTTCCTAAAATTGTTGTATAGATGTCTAACGCAGAATCTGTTATCCACTCCTGGAATGACAGCTTCAATGGCTGGAAGTAATCCCTACACATAAATTCATTTCATACGATTCAAGCATCAGCATATAGTAAGTTAACAACATGTATTTTTTTATAGAAAATTGTGACAGCAACCAAGTATAAGAGCATGTATTTCATTAAATCAAATATAATCTAACCTTCTGCTGATCAGACATGAAGGTGGTTCTGGCAACCTTATCAGCACCTAGATCGTCCATCAGAAAAGACAGAAACTACATCCATGACTCCTTATTTTCAGACTCGACAACAGCATATTGTATAGGAAGCATTTGATCATTGGGGTCCCAACCAATTGCAGTAAGCAACTGACCTCCTTGTGGTGCCTTTAGGAAGCATCCATCAAGGCCAATAAATGGTCTGCAGTGCTGCTAACTCTTCTTACATGCATCCAGACACACATAGATTCTTTGGAAGATGCACCAGTTTGTCATTGATGAGCTTTGAACCTCTTGCTCAAAGTCTGGTGACCTCGAAACCTTCAGATGAACTGAAGAACCTGGATTTGTCCTTAGCAACTCAGCTGCATAATCAGCCAACCTCTTGTACTGCTCTCTGTATGTCCCTTGAATCTCATTCAATGCATTCTGCCTTGTTCTTGCAGCCATTGAAGTAGATACTGCGAGCTTCCATTTTCTGTCTGCTTTTGCCACCAACTCCTTGATCTTGACCTTGGGATTGACCTCCACTTTCTTCTTAAAAGCCTTCCCTAACCACTTCGAATTTAGAATCCCAACTCTCTGTACCTGCTTGCAATTGTGGTTCAAGTTTACTGTCCTAAGCTGCCAAGTCACCTCTTCGTTCATCTTCACACAATAAAGCCTGAATGAACAATCAGGCGAACACTTCACTATAACTCTCGCTTGATCACATTTGTCAAATTTGATTCCCCTAGTAGAATGCACCGCATATGACAGCACGACATCTTTGAATTCATCCCTTGATGCGTAAACTGTACCAACCTGCCACCTATAGTTGGCCATGTTTTCAATTGGCTTGTTCACAGGGTAAACGATCTCATCTTCCTCCTCTCCATTATCTTCATCACCTCTGCCTAAACCCCCAATAGCATGGCCTTCCTCTAACTCCTCACTATCTTCCCCCTCGTCATTACAGAAATCCTGATTGAGCACCTTTTTACCCTTCTCATCAGCACGGACTTCGCTTGGTCCAACTTCATTGCCAAAGCCATGATCATCCAAGTCAAAGTCTTCTTCACTATCTGTGAAGTACACATCATCGGCACTATCCGTGTTGTCATCGGACGGGACATATTCTTCGTCCTCTATCTCCACCCCGCTACTAACACCTCCAACACTTCCATCATCTTCTTGATGTTCTAACTCCTGCTCTTCTGAAGCCCCAATGCCTTCAGCCACCTCACTTGTCTCAGCAGCCCCATTTTCCAAATTCTGGGTCATCTTCTTTGTAATTTCATGAAGTTCATCAACAGCAGCATGAACTCCTCCTTCATCAACGGCTTGATCCTCTCCAACACTAGCAATTCCATCTTGAGCATCATCATTGACAGGCACTCCAACTCCATCAAAGTCAGCATTCTCCTCACCCACAGCAGCAGCCTCACCAGTCTCACCAGCCTCACCAGCATCACCAGCAGCAGTCTCCTCAACCCCAACAGCAGCATCGACCTGCTCACCATCCCCACCCCCAACAGCCTCATCTTCACCCCCAACAACATCATTTACTCCCTCTTCAACTCCTTGATTACCCCCAACATCTATATATCCAATCTCAGGGAAACCTTCTGATATGCTCTGATCTCGGCAAGTGCACCGAATCGTACAAGTAATACCACGGTGAAGTGGGTATCGTTCCCACGAGGAATAAAGGACTAAACAATACTATCTATTAATTATTCTAATCAGATTAAAATGAAACTTGAGAAAATGATATTGATGAGCACGAAAATAATAGGAAAAGAGTGCAGAGAGTTACTTGTGATTAAATCAATGGAATGAGATGTTAAGAGCTTCGGAGATGTTTTTCCCTTGAGGGCCAATGTATACATTCAATCACAATTCTAAGGTTTTCAGAAATCAAGGCACAACGAATCTAGAGTAACTAAATCCTAATCTCTTAGTAATTTAGTTTCCAATTACCTAATCAAAAGCTAATCTTAGTCAATTAATCAAATAATTAGATGAAGCCCTAATTCAGATTCTAACTCTTATGAGTCTCAAAAGTGATCCTAGATTAGATTAAATGTCACTATATCCAAACTAGTTCTAATCCAATTTTAACCCACAGAATTTTAGTTGCATAACAATTAGTTTGACTATCTCTAGTTAGGCCTAATCATTATGTGATTCAATTTCCAGCTAGCATAAACTAATAGATCTCTCAATCTTATTAACTTAGCCCTAGACAAGTTAAGAACACCTCTCAGTGATTCTAAACTGTTGGGATGAAGATCAGAAACTTAAATCATGCATAGAAGATAACTGAATATACCTCATTGAATTGATAATTGAATGTACAAAAGACTACCTCATACTGGGTGAACAGAGCTCCTCACCCTTAACAATGGAATAGTTTAGCCTTGCATAATGAAACTAGATCTAAGAAAAATAATCTGTGCTGAAGTGTGTAACCCTAGTGGTTAAGTTACTTCTTATACCTATCCTAATAAAAATTCAAATTCAAATTATAATCTAATCTAATCCTAATCTTATCTCTTATGGTTACAAATCATCATCTTCTTCTCTTGAGTCTTCAATCAATCATATCTTTAATTTTCCAATTTAAGCCATTGATTAATGAATGGAATTGAGACCTAACAAATTGGATTGGATTGACTTTGATAAAATCTGACGTTGCATCCCCTTGAGCTCCACGTACAACGCCACTGAATCCACGTATAACGTGGAGCTACTGCCAATTCTTGGATGGTGCTCTTTGAGTCCCACGTATGACGTAGCAATGCCCACATATAACGTGGGCTCTCTGTCCAAATTCCCCTTTTTATGTTTGAAGCCCACGTATGACGAGAGAGTACTCACGTATAACGTGGGCTCTCTGTCCAACTCTATCTCTTTCTGCCTTTTGCTCACGTATGACGTGGTGATGCCCACGTATAAGTTGGGCTCACTGTCTCATTGTGGGTTTAGCTTTTCAATTCCACGTTTGACGTGGGAGCTTGGCGTTTAACGTGGTCCTACTGGGAGCTCATTTCTTCAATGTCTTAGTTTCTTTTCATCCTCCTTTCTTCAATCTCTCTCAAATGGTCTTCAATCACCTAAAACTCTTAGTGAATTTTCTAAAAACACAAACACAACTCAAAGAACATCAAGTTTGTTTGATTGATCAATTAATAACAATAATCCACAAAGAATGTCATGAAAATTGAGAGAAATTGAGACTAAAAACAACCTAAGATGCATACGCATCACCTTTGACATCCCCCTCATGAACAACATACAACTCCACTAAACCCCTTTGTAACCCTAGCCTAACCATTTCCAATGCATCCCTGTCAGTTACAAACGTCTGCAACCCAGTCTCAATCTCTTCATGTTCAGGATCCTTGTACCACAAGGCTGCTATATCATCCTTGTCAACACCCAGCCTCACCAGTTGTTCCTCTGCTTCATACACAGACCAGAAATCACTGTCTTGCTCCACAATGATTAGCTTCTGGCCGAAATACTTCACATGACCACCCTCATACCCAAAATGTCCCCTAAAATACAGAGCAATGTTGAACACACCCCCATCCATCTTCGCACAGAATCACCTAATTTAACGTAAACGAAAGGAAAAAAAAAAAACCCTAGGTGACCATCAACACAATCGCATGCAGAGAAGCATTATTTTTGAAACCCAAAATGTGTTCATCGAGAGCTAAGACGATTAGAAGAGACAATGTGGTTTAGTTTATGCTTACCTCGTTCAGTGACCCTCGTCTCGAAAGGCACCTTCTTCGCAAGCAACACCTCGCAAGTAACCCTCCAACTGCTGCTGATAAACCCTAACCACCGTCGCCGTCTTCGAACAGCTCCTTCACACGGCCACAGATTCTCCCACTCTCTCTCACACTAGGGCATTGAAGAGTCGTCCCACTCCTTCTATTTCGACAACACTTAGTGAGAAGAGCAATTGGGGCTTCGCGGGTACTCACTCATGTCTTATTAACAGGAAAAGGCATTTTCGTCCACAATGACGCTTTAAATAAATGTTGACACCTTTGTGGCAAAATTGACGAAAAATAAAGGTTTGTGACCATCCAGATTTTCGACCCAAACCTTTGTGACCAAATAACCACTTATCCCTTACTTATAGCATAAAAATAATATACTTTAACATAAAAATCAAAATAAAAAAGGCAAAAGGTATATGAAAATATCCAGTGGTATATATATAAAGATTAATTATAATATAAATAGATGTTTGCCTATAATATTGTTCTTAAGTGAAGTTGCAATAAAAATGTGAGTAGTTTAGAGTGTCCACTTGCTCTCTATTAAGAGAGTTAACAGAGATACCCTTTTTAATATAAACATCATCTAATATCATCATATATATAATCCGAGATAGATAAAGATATAGAGGTGTCCACAAATTTTCCATTATCAATTTTCTATCATAAGCCCATATAAATCTAGGTATCACATTGATTACCTAAATTGACTTTGGACTCCTAATCGACTAATTAGTCATAGCAGTTTTTTTTCGATAAAAAAAGTATTAGGAGCTAATATCAGGAACTAATTAGGGAGCTAATTAGAAAATATGAGTTGGTTGTGTTTCTCTTTTTTGTGAGCTTTCAAGCTTATGGGTCTATTTGCTCCTTATGGACTGTATAATGTTGACTTCGTAGTATAGTTATTTACGAAATTAGGTTATTATTTATTACGGTAATGCTACATGTACACCTCTTTTTGGTGTACATTTCCAACCAAGTCTCAAACGAACAGATTTTTATATATACAACGAACATGTTTTTATAGTTGACACGAATAGATTTTAAAACTTGTTCGTTTGCTTTTAAAAATCTGTTCATTCTAGTAGTAAAATTCTGTTCGTGCACGAACAGAAATCTATATATACAACGAACATATTTTATAGTTGACACGAACATGTTAAAAATCTGTTCATTTGCTTTAAAAAATCTGTTCGTTCTAGTAGTAAAAATCTGTTCATTTAAGACTTGGTTGGAGATGTACACCAAAGGTGTACACCAAGATTAATTCTATTTATAAGGTGTACACCAAGATTAATTCTATTTATTATACATGTGCATTAACGAATGAGATAAGATTGGTATTGATAACGAAATACAACAATATATATAATTAAATCAAATTTAATGTGCAAATATCCTATAATATCCTTAGGTCAATTAGAGATAATGTATATTCTCCAAAAATGCAGGTAGGCATACCACATACACAAACAATCTCATAGGCATACAAACAACTTATTATATTAATAGACATCATCCATCACCAATCGTATATATAATTCTAGACTAGATAGATATAAACAATTCACATATTTTTATTGCAATTTCACCTGAGAATTATATCATATATGTAAACTTATGGTTAGAGTGCTTGGTCTGATATTAGTACTAATTAATATGAATCGTTACGATAATTTAAATAAATCAATTATAAATCTTTATGTAGTAGAATGTATATATCTATATCCAAATATTTTTTTAATGTATTTTTTTAAAAAATAATTATATGATTAAATATATTACAGTATTTTTATAATAATTGTTAAAAGACACACCTATTCTTTTAATTATTTTGGTTAAAAGACAAAATAATTCTTACTTATTTTTATTTTTATTGACAAAAATATCATTTCATAATAAATCACAAATAATTAAAATTAAATTATATTAATCCAATAAACCCACATAAAAAATCATGGAAGAATAGGAACAAAATTTTTAAATTAACAATAAAAAATCCTAAAGAAACCTAAAAATCCCTAATGTTCATGGAAATGCCGTCACACCTTGCAACGTCAAGGAATCCCTCCACGGGAACACTACTCATGCCTTTGTCAACCTCTCTTCTGTGTTTGTTCTAACGTTTGGAGTCTCAAACGCACGTTTAGATTTCTTGAAATTTATAATTTTATATTTGACTTTATTTTCTTCTTCTAAACGGAAACATGATTCTCCCTTCCAACCCACGTTTTGCAAAAACTAAAAATTGTAGCTTTTGCATTAGTATTTTCACGTTAGATCATTAAATAATGAAATTTATTTTCTATCTACCAATTATGTTTTTCAATATTCCTTTTAAAAAAATTTATATTATATATTTATTAACTTTTTAGTAAATTTTTTTTGTTTAAAATTATGTATTTTATAATTGTAATTTTTATAAAAATTATAATATACTAAAAAAGTACTAAAAGTACTAAAAAATATATAAAAAACATACTGAAAAATATAAAAAAATAAATATACTATAACATTATAATTTAATGTGATATCTTTTATAGTAATTATTTATTAAAAAGTGATTTTATTTACTATTATTCAAACAAAATTTATTTTATCAAAATCAATTTTGGCATAGAATTGTCAAACATAAATCATGTTGGCACAAACTCACTTCTACCCAAAATCAATTCTACAAAATTCAATTTAGCCAAACTTCAGTTTAACCAATGCTAATCCAAACACACACCTCATTACTGTAGGATCCAACATTTTGAAATCATACATCTCAAATAGACAAAGCCATCAATGGAGAAGGAGAAAACATCCTTCATTGTGCCATCAACAACAGATATTGTTTCCGTAATAACTAATTAAAACCCATCATTATCCTATTAAGAACATATTATCAATTTGAAAATTGTTTTTATTCTTAGTGATTTTCTTTTGTGTTTATTGGATTAATATAATTTGTTTTTAATTCTTTAGAGTTTTTTTATATTGTCGTCTAAGGTGAGGTTCGAACCGATATCTCTTACAACGAACGAGAGAGTAATGCTCATCAGCTAATTGTTTAGAATTTATTAATAAAATGAGTAAGGATTATTATTATTTGGTCTAATTAAAAAAAATAAATGTGTCTTTTAACCACTATTTAAAAATATGTTGACATAAGTATATATGGATATATACCTTTTATGTAGTACCCGTACACATTAATTAGTCCTCGAATTACTTAATGACCAATATCCTTAAAAACAGAACTGGTAGCGCAAAATTTGCATCTAGTTTGCTACTTATTAGCTTGCTTTCCAATTCTTGAAGGTTTCATATTCTTCATAATATTGGTCAATACTTGAATTTAAATTGCTTTTTCTACTACATGATTCTTTTTGTTTCTAGCATGATTTTAAAAATCGAACCAAACCGATCAGTACAACCAAATTAATTAGGAACCAATCTAATAGCCAGTCCGATTTTAGTAAAAAGTTTGGATTGTAGAAAATCGGTTAAATCGATGATAAATCGATAAACCAATTAAACTGATCTAATATTTAATGAGAAAAAATAAATTTTTTAGATAATAATATTATATCTTAAATAATTTTATATTATATTTTAAATAATTTTATTATATATTTAATTAAACTAATCGGATTGAATTTCGATTAGAATAATAAATTGTTGAGTCAATTACTTTCCTGATTTAATAAGTGAGATCATGTTTTTTGTGTCATTATAATTAGAAAAAATCTTTTCTTAAAAAAATCTTTTTATTATTTTTTTATATTTGGTAAATTTTATAGTAGTAAAAATAAAAACATTAGTAATTAAAAAAAATTTCCAAAACTCGTACAAATAAATCCTAATATATTCTTGCAACCTTGGTTTCTAATATGCATAATGTGGTGCTTCCCACTTAATAATGGAGTTCAATTTGATAGCAATTGGATATGTTTTGACTTGTCAAACTTTCTTAATTTCATGTGTAGTTATTTGGGCAACTTAACTAGCAATTTGTTTCCTTATTGAAACTTCCTTAAAACTCTAAATTAATAGCTTGATTTATTACCAACAATTGCATTTGTTTAATTTGACTTAAATCAAATTAAAATTTTAAAATTATTTCTAGTGTGTTCCAAAAATATATATATATTTAATGGTTCAACTAAATTGAAACTACATTTTCAAAATAAATCAACCAAATATATCTTTTCATTATTTCCTCTATTTAAAAACAAAATCTAATTAATTTGACAAACCAATCACCTTTTCAAATTTGGCAAACCAATCGGCTTTTCTAATTTATAAAAATTTGCAAACGAAAATTATTTATTTTCAGATAATGAGAATAAAAGACAAAATTAAAAATATTTTCACAAACTTAATTATTTTTAATAGAAATTTCATTCTAAAATTTATATAGAATATCTTAATTTATAAGTGACGCATTTTAATTTGTTCCTTTTGAACAAGAAATAAATGGGAAAATAATATTCCGCTCTTCCTCATAATCTCTTTTATTATACTTAAAATATATAAAAGTAAATAAGATTCCAGTTATGCCTCGTCGTCTTTGAATATGCATGTGATCGATGTTGCATCTTCGAAATTAAGTTTACCTGGTTTAATTTGTTTCTTTGACTGGAGATTAATCCTAGGTTTGACTCTATAAAAAAAATATTATAAAAACATAAAGAAAAAGTTTCTTATTTTTTTTAATGGAAACAAATAATGAGAGAATCCAAACAAATTAAAATTGTATCTTCTTTTCTCACACATTCAACATCCTAATTCCTAAGTCTTAACGTCCCATTCTTTTTTTAATTTTTTAATTTGGGTTTTAAGAAAAGGAAGATAATATATAGCTAGCTAGTCAAAATTCAAACGAAGTACTATGGTAGATACTAGGCACACCCTATTTGTGGAATCCCAGAAATTAACTTCTTGGTCAAATAGACATGCAAAGACACAAACAAAGTTTAACATTGTAGATATATAAATATAATCCTTTTACCTTTTTTGTTTTCTGTGTTGATGTGTACACTAATTTATATAATATATAGTTTTACATTTTGAAAATAATTTAATATTATACCGTGCTTAATTATATTGTATGTTACTATCCGTAATATTTAATTTAAGATAAAATGTATAAGATTTAAGGTAGTTTTATATATTATATTTTTAAGATGTGATGACATTTATTCAATCAAGTAGAGTTCTAGTGGGGGTGTGGTATAAATGTCTCAAACATTTAATTAACCAGAGATCATATGTTTTATCACTAGAAGTAAAAATATCTTACTCAGATATCTATATTTTTTCTCAAGGAATTTTCATTCTCTAGATAATTAAATTGAATTCATTTAACTTGCTTCTCAGCTAATAATAAAATTTTTATATTGATGATTAGCTTTTGATGTGAGGAGATACAAAATAATAAAGAAGAATTGGGTTCAACCTTTGGACAAATAAAATTATTAAAAAGGATTTAATTTGTGAATATTAATTTTAGAATATATATATATTAGCATCAATTAGTATTAATTATTTTTTTTAATAATAATCTAATATCCTATAACTATGAAAAATATTAAATTAATAAAAAATATAATTAATACTAATATATTCTAACATTAATAATATAAAAATATTTTATACAAATATTTAATTTTATATTAACACATAAGTAAAAATAATTATCTTTTATACAATAATGTATTATATATATATATATATATATATAGTCATTTGAAAATAATTTAATTAAAAAATTTCTAAATAAAAATTCCTAGTTACTATATCATGTTAACATTTTAGGATAAAAATAATAAAAAATATTAACACTATATATATGAAAGTTAAATTCTAAAAAAAGAAAACTTAGATATACTTTTTGGTTAAGAATAAAAAAATGTTGGCAAACGAAGAGAGTAAAAGACTTCCCAGTTAAGCTTATTGAAAAAGTTAGTTCCCATCTTTGTGTTTGTGTTGTAGATTCTGTTCAAAAAAAAATATTACATTAATAATTGGACATAAATATGGGATTTTGTCATGTTTTAGTGTTTGACCACTATTTTAATTTTTCAACTATATATTCCCTCAAACACTCCCCTTCTCTTTGCTCTCACAACAATCTTGACTTCATTATTATTCCTTTCAACTAATTTTCTGATCTCTAATTTTATTTTACTTTTTTTTTCCGTTGTTGCCAAAACATCATAGCCTCGGATCTGCAAGGAACAGACAGCATCACTCTTAGTTACATTTACCTGAATTCACCACAGGTTTGTTCATAATCTTTTCCAGGTATTTTGTTTTAAACTTTTCTGCTTTATGACAATGGTGCCATGCATTGGGTTCATTCTTTCAAAGAGAATATGCAGTGGAAATGAATTGAATTTGTTATCTCAAGCTAAGTTTCTTTGATTTTATGAATGTAAATTGTTTTTTTTTTTTTTTTAATGAAACCACTCCTCACAGAAGATTAAACTAATAGAAAGAGACCATTTTTTGTATAGGCTTTATTTTTAATTTTATTTGCGTTGTTAAGTTAAATTTTTTTGTGAATTTTCATAAGAATGGAATTTTAGATCGTTAGGTCAAAGTTTTGATATCATGTGACAAAACTGCTCTACCCAAAAGCTTAATGGGGAGAAGGATCTCTAACCGTTTTAATTTTTATTATTAAACGTAGTTAATGATGATGATTGACTCTCTGAATTCAATTATAATTCACCATAAGTTTCTTTGATTTAACTCTCAAGACATAATTTATTTTTAAGAAAAAGCCCGATTCAATATTTGATTATTAATGTCAACGAAGGTTATCTCAGTTGGTGCAACATTAGTTGCTAGAGATCCCCTTCCCACGTTATCTATACCTACCTATGTAAGTAAAAAAAAAAATTGATTGTTAATGTTCTTGTTGTGTCAAAGATTGAAGAAGAAAACTGACCTATACTAAAATTTTTGTATCCAAGATGGGATGCTTCTTCACACTTTTGAAGAAAAAGCTTGATCAAACCAAGCTCAAGAATCGAATCAACCGCAACAAGAACTTAGCTTCCCATCTATCTGAGCCTCAAAGACAGTCTGTCTCGTCGTCGTCGCTCTCTTCGCCGGCTAGTTTCCGGGCAGAGCCAATTAACCCGGTTTATCCTAACATTATTAACAACTTCCATGGAGGCCCAATTTCTGCTTCTTCGTCCTCTCTTAGTGAAGCAGAACAAGATGCTGTGGCCTCCATTGCACATGTACCACAACCAAGGAGTCAATATGGATTAACGAAGGGGCTGTTTCCAACAAATCCACATCCTGTCCCCCTTCCTCGTCCTCCTCCTCCTCATTCTCCATTGAAGGCTAATGTCAGCTCAAGGTTAGCGATGGGAACAACTAACCAGTAGTAGTATTCTTCTGTATATACTACCAAAAACTTAAATCTATTTTCTGTTAATGAGAAATTTGGTTTAGATTGGTAAATCAAATTAGTTTTAAATAAAAAAATGATTTTAAACCATTTTTTTTAAAATATTTGGTTTCAAGAAACTAACCAATTTTTGTTTTTTAAATTCAATCTAATATTTGAAAACCGATTTTATAAAACCAATATAACCAAATCATTTATTTCAATTATAGATAGAAAAATATTTTGATGTCAAATAATATAATAATAGTATCAAAATTAACTTTTATTTGATATCAAAATGTCATCTATTTAATATAGAATAATTAATTTGATTAGATTTGGTAGGATAAAATAGGTATAGGTGTACATTTTTATTGTTTAAAATATATTTATATTTAGTTACACATGTCGATACAAATATCAAATAAATGTATAAAAATGTAATGATAGTCGTCGATTTTTAATATATGTGCACATAGAATGGTGTGGCAAACGAAGCTCATCGTTGATACAGCATCTCTATATATTTATGTTAGAAAAACTGACTTTATAATTCCAAACCATGAAACTAGTTTTCGTTTGGTTATTTGGTTTTTATGAATTCGATTAAGGTTTTAAACCAATTAATTGCTTCATGTTTTTTTTTTATGAACAGTGGTACTTCTAGTAGTCCTTTGTCAGCTTCACGTACATCTTCACTTCGATACTACCGTTATGAGGAAATCTTAGCTGGTTGCCAAAATTTCTACTCTTCTGAAGATCGATGTGTGTTAGAGTGTGTTTCGCCAAATAATTTTAAAGCTTCCTTTGGTGACGAATCTTCATCAAGGACCGTAGAAGCTACTGTCATCCGTGTTAATCCTTCAACTCAGGTACTTTAATTAAATTACCCTCTTGAGAAGATTGTGTATGCACATGTGAAACTTTTTCATGCTGTCTAAATATGTATATGGTGATCACCTATGTATATATCTTGTTTGATTCACATCTATAAAGGGGAAAAAAATTTGATTGCACGTATACCGGTAAAATCGCCTTGTATATTTTAAGACATTGAAAAAAATTATCCCATTATTTATAGCCTTTAATTTTGGTGTAAAAAGTTCTACACATTTATCCAATCAGATTCTTATATTTATATGACTTTAGAAGTAGTGTATTTGAAAATTAATTACTTTTGATGATATGATAACGTCTGATTGAATGTATATATAAAACTCTTTTACACTCGCAGTGCATAGAAATTAAATTTTTATTTAAAATGATAAAAGTATCTTCAAAATATTTTAAAAAGAGAGAAAATAACAAAAAAAAATAACATCTTCTCATAATAAGTTGCAAATGACTGGTGGATAATTATTTAAAAAGTATATGAAAAAGAACAAAAATTTGAATTCTAGAAATTTTCTCATTTTTTAAAAGTATTCTTGACATGAACAAAAAGAAATAATCACAAAGAATCCATGAAACCACCAAATTTTTAGGATAAAATGTTTTTTCCCCTAATCATCATTTCAAAAAATTGTCCAATCTCTAAAGCAATTTTTGAAAAAGCCAATATTTTCTTAACCAACGCTCAACCAATAATCTTGCTCATTATTATTAATAAGCTAGTATCACTAATTTTTTATGTTCTATTATCTAGTATTTTGAATTATATGTCTTTTATTATATTAAACTTATTGTTGGTTAATATTCAATCATTACCTAATAATATTATTTTTGAAAACATATATCAAAATGTTAAATTATTTTTGTCATGTTTTAAAATATTTTAAAGACATTTTTCTCACTAATAAAAGTGGACAATACTTTATCTGTGACTTGAAAAATCGGAGATATATGGTTTTGATAGTTTACTCTTACAAGAATAAAGGTTTGCTAATAAGGATAATTATATGATAAGGAGCTATTTGCATCTATATAATGAAGATGAATAAATAATTTTATTTAAAAATTAATAACATAAAATATTTCACATGATAATCTTCAACTTTTAAGAAAGACAATCTTCTTTTTTATTATTATATAGTTTTCATCCTTACCATAACATGGACCTTGCTAATAGTGTTATAAATATGCGACGTGATACATGTAGCAATGTAGCAATGTAGCATTCCAATTCATAAACACCACACATAGAACAAGACACCTTGGGGTGTAACGTACTAATATTTAGTTTGTTTAAAAAAAATGTGTACACTTTCATTTATTAGAAAAACTTATTATTAACTTAAATAAAATTTAATAGGTAGCTATAGTTTATTTCTTAATTATATAGTCTTATCATTGATAAAAAAAAATTTACATTAACTTTTGATCTGTTTTAATTTTTATTAATGTAAAATCTTTGAACCGTTTTAATTTTAATTAATCTAAAGCCATTTATCAACTTTTTCTCAGCAATAATTTTAATTAATATATTGCATTATTGTATTACATAGAAACTGTTACAAGAAAAAATAATATATGGACAACTCTTTTTTAAATTAATTAAGTCTAACCAAATTGGACAACGAAACATGAGTGAGGTAGGTTTCGTAGGTGATGAGTAAGAATGATAAAAATGATTTTTATGGAGATTAGATTAATTTAGTTGAACTTGATCCACTAAAGAACTTGTACATGTAACATGGGTAGGCACTGAAGTGTTAATAAGCAAGTAGAATTAATGGTGTGGTGTTCTATTTATCACAAATTCCAAAACATGATAGTTTTTGTAATCAATCTATTTCAAAATATCACAACTTTGATTAAAGTGAGAAGATTTTGCGTGTATGTTGTTTGCAGGACCTGAGGGACTTCATTAATGAAGTTAACACTCTTTCATCTTTGCAACATCCAAACATTTGTAGATTGATTGGATTTCATGCACGTGAAAGCTCAGAACCGAGGATGTTGCTGTATGAGAGGCTACACCTTGGAGGCTTGGACCACTTGCTTTTCTGTTCATCTGAAGATCACCCAGTACTACTTGATTGGAATTCAAGATTGAAAATCGCCATATGTGTTGCACAAGGTCTTGCTTTCTTGCATGATGAAGGGCCCTTCAAGGTAATACTTTTGCTTCGGATCAACTTAAATGCACATTTAATATACAAAATCCTAACATTTTAATTCTCATTAAATGACTACCATTGACCTAACTTATTTTATATCTCTTAAATATTGTTACAACAATTCGAAGGCAATTAGGGTTTTATTTACGCACAAATATTTTGTACGTTAAAATTCAGTCACTAAAATAACTATTAAATATTTGTATATAAATATATGTATTAATTAAATTATTTTTAATATATACTTTATATTTATATTTCAACAACATGTATTTTATATTTAATTGATTTGATGATTAATTTTTATGTGTAGAGAAATGATGAGTAGAAAATAAAAATAAGCTAAGTACAAAATAATCTTATAAACTTTTTTTATTTTGTATTATTTTATTATTATTATTAAAATAAGAGTAGTGCTAGGAAACAAATGTTAGATAGTTATTATGGAGCCAATAATTAAGTTATCATCCAAAATTTATATAAACTATCATTTATAACTTATATATTCAACATTAAGTTATCATCCAAAATTGAGTAAATGAACAAAAACACGCACGGAAGTTTTTATGATGGAGACAAAAGTACACATCAAATACTTGAAACAAATAGACAAAAGTATACATGTCGTGTGTACTTTTGTTCATCCTTAATTTTAGTAAATGGACGGCATGTGTACTTCTGTGTATTGTTTCGAATTTTTCATATGTATTTTTGTCCATTTGAATCTTTCATGTGTATTTTTGTTTTTCATAAAATTTTTTGCGTGTGTTTTTGCCTATTTACTCTTCAAAATTTATATAAGTTATTATTCGTAGTATGTGTTGGTTTTCTATTAGTATAATGCGTTGGTTCCTTAGTTTTTTTCTTAAAATAAATAAGTAGTTTTTAATTTTTTTAACTTAAAAGATGTTATATGGTTAAAATTATAAATGATAAGTTAAATAAATAAGATAAGTTTGTATTAAGTCTCCCTATCATTAGTCTTATTATATATTTTATGTACTTGTCTTCACCTATTCATCTCTTGCAGGCAATGTACAAGGAATTTTCAACTGCCAACGTACAGGTTGAAAAAGATTTCAGTGCAAAGCTTTCAGGGTATGGTTGCGTAGGGGGGCGAAGCTTTTCGGAGAAAGTGAGTTTTCTTAGACTTAAAATTAAAGTCCTTTATATCTGTTGAAAAAAAAATTAGGTGCATATAAGAAATAGAAGTCATCTAATCATCTGCTATATATCTATGTTCAGGGTGGTAAAAAACTAAACTAGGACTCAAAAGTTTATATTGATGAAAAAAATTATTTTAAAAGATACTAATGATAAATAAGTCGCTGAAAGGTTAAAAAAAATGTAAATAATTAGAAGAAAAAAATTTCACCACAAAAATTTAGATCAAATATGTAAGTCATTTACCACTTATAAAATAAATAATAAATGAGAAATGTTAGGGGTTAAATTTTTTTTTAATGTTGCCAAAACTTTACTTTTATAATTTTATAATTAAGATTTAGGGTTCAAAATTTAACAACAATTCTATTTGTATATTAAAATCAGTCGCTAATTAAAATCAACCATCATGTATAATACATATTGAAATACAAAATACATATGTAATTTAATTCATTTTTAGTGTGCATTTTGTATTGCAATGTGTATTATACTGATTTTAGTGGCTGATTTTGATATATACCTAACATAACCCAAATTTAATCATCTGTATTGAGAGCTAAGTGTTCACAAAAATGACACATTTTGCTGGTCATATAATAAATTGTTTTTCTTTTAAATATAACATTTATTTGTTGGTTATTATTATTATTATTATTTTCATAGTCATTTAGGAATTTATGTGTTGTTTTTATTCTTAAAGATTATTTCTGCTAGCAACATTAACTTTGGTGTATCACTTTCATAGTTCATCTTTTTCTGTACATATTTTAATATATATTTATATTCCAACATGCATGTATACTAAGTATATAGAATTTGAAGACGTTTTTTTTTTTTAACCTTGTCATTGTTTAATCTATACCATACTTATGATCGTATTGTTATTAATGATTATTAATGGCCAGGCCATTGGAAACATGTCAATGGAAACATTCGAAAGAGGAATACTTACTCCAAAAAGCAATGTATGGAGTTTCGGAATCATGCTTCTGGAGCTACTCACCGGTAAAAAGAACCACGACAGCCGCCACCCAAGCGAAGACAGGAACATAGTCAAGTGGAGCTGGCCATACCTAAACGACGAATTTGGCCTATCCATGATCATGGATCCTCAGCTTAACGGCCAGTACCCAATAAAAGGGGCGCGGATGTTGGCTGACGTGGCGCATCAATGTCTCCAAAAGGAGCCATCGATCCGCCCCGCCATGCGAACACTCGTCAAGAATCTCAAGATGATACAAGAGATGAATTACTGCCGTGTCTCTCCATCATTGTTGTTGTCATCGTTGCGGCCAGAAGCTGTTAGGCCTAGATTGAGTGTCTCTCCGGCGTCACCACCGAGAAGCAACGATACGGTGGTGTCTCTGCCGTTGGCTTCCGGAGCACCCATGCTACATGCTTCGCGCATGCACACCAGGCTCCCCCGTCTGCCTTGTGGTTCCATATGCGTTGTGGAGAATAAGGTTGTTAGGCAGGAAACTAAGCACTGCCAGGAATCATCCTAACTTCATAGGAGAGGTAGCTAGTGGTGATTGGTGAAGGTGGTTTCAAAGTCTAGGACAGGGTCGACCTTTTTTTTGTTTTAAAAAAATTAATAAGGCTATTTACAATATAGTTTTTTTTTTATAAGTTTATATATATTTTGTTTACTGTTTGCATATTTGATAAATCAATTTCAATCAAATCATTTATTTTTATATTAAATAAAATATTATTTCGATATTAAATAGCATAAAAAATAATATCAAAATAAATCTTTATTTAATATCGAAATGATCTTTTATTTCGTATAGAACAAATAATTTGGTCGGATATAATAAATTTACATTTGTAATTTTTTTTCAATCTAATATGTTGTGGTTTGCATCTGTTCGATTTATTTGGTTTTAAAAAATAAAATTTAGACATTTAAACATTAAAAAATAAATAATTTTAGGTGGATAAAATAAGTAGAAAAATAAATTCTATATTCACAAAATTCTCATTAAATAATAATGATATATGAATGAGATAAAACTGCATAACAAATTAAATATATTATAAACAAATTTTAAATTTAATAATAAAATAAAATTTAAATTAATATATGTTTTTGAGGAGTACCATATATTCTAATACTAATCAAATTCATGAAAATTACAAAAAATGAAATCCAACCAAATGTAAATTACAAATTGCGGTTTTAATTAGTTTTTTTATTTGCACAAAATTGGATGGGCAGTGTTATATATATAATAAGTTTGAATTTAAATACTTTTTAAAAAAAATTAGAAAAAAATATATATGTCATTGACTTTTAAAAATTATACAAATATATTCTTAATGTTTATAAAATTATGTAAACAATCTGTGACCTTTGAAAAAATGACATAATAACATCTTATAGTAAATTTAATTTATCAAATCATAATACCATTTTTTTTTATTCTCCTTTCTCTCTAGCTAATCTATTCTCCCTTTTTACGTTCTAACTTTCTTTCTCTGTACCCATTTTTTCTTTACCTTTATAATTTGATAAGTTAAACTTATGAAATGACTTCATCTTAAAGAGTCAGAAATTATTACTTATTTTCAAAATATCATAGATACATTTGTAAAAGATTAGGACACATATATCTTTTTCCAAAAAAGTTATTATTGCTTTTGTTGGGGATCAACACAAACTTTTGTGCGACACAAAGACATGCCTGATCGAACTCATCTCTTGAATTAGTTAGTTTATCTATTTATAGTAAAATTTTCATGAACTCTTAAATCAACATTTTCTTAAATAATTTAAAACTCGTAAATTTAACATGTTATTAAGTGCTATTAAAATCAATACCAAAATTTGTCATTAGAATAAAATATATGTTAAATATAAATATATATTAACCTATTAATTTTTATAGTTCGATGAAATTTTTAATTAAGTTTTTTTTTTCTTTTCAATTGAGTTTTCATAGTTATGTTAAAATTTATAATTTAATTTTTTATCACGTCAAAAACTTCAAACTTATTAATATAAAATTCTGTTATATATAAAATTATAATATTTTATCTGTGATAAGTATAATAACTAAATGAATACCTTTGACATTATGAAAATGCCAAAAATACTTTTTTTACCATTATCTCACACTATTAGCTAAGAATTAAAGTAAAACACACAGCACACCCAATTTAGGGCTAAGGTTTATCAGCTCGGCTGCTGTTTGAACTGCATCTTGTTAATTTCCTTCTCAGAGCTCTTCTTCTCATTTCCCACGCAGCAGAACAAAAAGCTTAATCATGGGGTGATAATGCATTCCCCAAAAATATTAATCTCATTCTTGTTATCACCTTTGAAGATTTTCTGAGAGGGATACATGAATCAAGGTGTTGAGTTCAAAGTTAATATTGGATATTTCATGATGACAAATGTTAATTGGGTTATGGATTAATAGCCCAAATGTGTTTGGTGTCCGAAATCCTTTCGGACTCCCGAATTTTCACTGGCAAGTACACCGGATCTTATCAAGTAATAAAAAGTGAGTAAGAGTATCGTTCCCACGGAGATTAACGGACTAAGCAATAATGATTAATTAATTCTCTAATTAGACAAAATCAAATAGTAAGAGATATGATGAACCAATAAAAATCTAATCAAATCTAATCTAATCCTAATCAAATCCTAATTATGCAAAATCAATCAAAATAATAATAATAATGAGAAGCAAGCCTGGGATTAAGAGATATTCATCCAAACAAAAATCCTAATTTAATTAATCAATTTCTTCTCATGCAAGCAATCATCAAATCACAAAGAACCTTAACTAACTAAACCCTAATCTCTTAGTGATTTAGTTTTTCTAATCCTAATTAATTATCAATCTCTTGACTAACTAACTAGAATAGAGGTTAAGACTAATCTTAGTTCAATTATGTGAATTGCAAGAGGGATTAATTAATTATCTCTAATCTAATAAATCTTAATTGAGATTCACACAAACAATTGCATAAACAATCAATTAATTATCTCTAATTTACTGAAAATTTATGAAGATCAATTCTCAAACACAATCAATTTAGGTTTCTCTCAAAATTACTAAACTGAAAGCAAAGAAATAAAATACCTCTCGATTAGTTTAATTCCTTAATGTGAAGAACAGAGAAATTGATCTATGATAGATGAAGCTTGCAATTAAAGAAAAAGAGAAATCACTGAGAAACCAGAGAAAAAATAGAGAAAAACCAAGTCTGTGATATGAAAAGTGATAGAATGATCTCTAAATCCTAAAAACTAAGCTATTTATAATAATTACTAAAACCCTAAAAGAATTACAATTACTTAATGATGAATTAACTCTGTAGATCATGGGCCTTTGAGGCTGAGGTAAACCATGTTTGGGCCAAGTCAGGCCAAGTCTTGACTTGGCTTAAACGTGGCCTTGAGGATGGTCTTCAAGGCTTGGGACAAAATTTGGTATCACATTTGGAAGGAGTATGACCAAACTAGATTGAAGAAAGGAATGAGGAGCTTGTGGCCAACTTTTTAGAAGTCATGCATGTGCTTTTAAATATCATGTTTGGTCTTGTGGATGGAAGATCATGCTTGGGATGTTCGGCTTTGTTATTAATCATCACGCCTATGCATGGAGAGTGGTGAAAGCCCACGCCTAGGCGTGGTCTCTTGTGCACTCCTGGATTATACTTTCCTTCATCTCCAAGCTTCTTTTATTTCTTATTTCTTCTTCTTCTTCTGTTTCTTTGTAATTTCTGTAAAAATAAAACAAAATACTCAACATAGTAATTAATGAGCAATTAAGCTAATTTACTTGAATATTAAGTTAAAATCTCTATTAAAAACATATGAAATTAGGGCCTGAAAACATGAAAGATGCACACGCATCAATGTTAGTGTGTCTGATGTATGTATTTAGTGTTGTAGGCCCAAATGAATATAACAAGCAAAATGGACTAAATTCAAAGTCTTGGAGATTAAGTAATGTTCATAAATGAAATATTTGGAGTAGCAATCAACTTGGACAGCAAGTTTAGATCAACGGAGGAGTGTTCACTAAGTCAAAATCAACGTCACTTGATCAACTTTCTTGAGTGCTCATCAAGTCAAGATCAACTATAAATAGAGGAGGATTTCTACTCGCTAAAACACACAACTACAACACATTTTCTCATTTTTTCTAAGAGTGCTTAAAGCTTTATTCTTCTCTATTTGTTTTTTGTTTAGCCTTAGTTTTGGTTTATCATACATATTATAAAAGGCAAAGTGAGAAGTTCAAAAGCCATATATTTATTTCGTGAGAGTTACAACTAGGTTGTTAGTTCTGAGAAAATTCCTAAGTGAGTGAAGTTTAGGTGTAAGAGAAAAAGTCTTAACTGAGTGAAGCTTAGGAGTTGTTAGTCTTGAGAATGGAGTGTGTTCTCAAGCATTGGTGTTTGTATTTGAACAAAGTATAATGGAAATTCCACCATTGTGAGTGGTGGAGACTGGAAGTAGATCTCAAGTGGGGAGATCGAACCAGTATATATCGTGGTGTCCTTCTTCTCTATCTCTTTTAAGCTTGCTTGCAGTTTGCAATTTTCGAATCAGGAGATAAAACTGCAGCGGAATTAGGAGATAACAACAGAAATTGTCTCTTAACAACGAAACAACAATATAACTTAAAAGATAGAGAGTAGAAGAAGGACACCACGATATATACTAGTTTGATCTTCCCACTTAAGATCTACGTCTAGTCTCCACCACTCACGACAGTGGAATTTCCACTATACTTTGTTCAAATACAAACATCAATGCTTGAGAACACTCTCCATTCTCAATGTTAGAATATATTAGGATTAATTAGTATCAATTATCATATTCGTGTTTATTAGTTTGATAGTATTCATAATTATAAGATATTTTTTTATTTTTATCAAAAGCAGTTGTATTTCATTCCATTAGAATAATAAAATGAATACATGAGAGGATGGGTCCAACTTGGACAACCAAAAAAAAATCTTATAATTATGAGTAATATCAAACTAATAAATACGAATATGATAATTGATACTAATTAATCCTAATATATTCTAACACTCAAGACAAACAACACATAAGCTTCACTCACTTAGGACTTTTTCTCTCACACCTAAGCTTCACTCACTTAGGAATTTTCTCACAACTAACAACTTAGTTGTAACTCTCACAAAATAAATATATGCCTTTTGATTGAATCTTTCACTTTGCCTTTTATGATATGTATGATAAATCAAAACTAAAGTTAAAAAAAAAAACAAATAGAGAAAAATTAAACTTCAAACACTTTAAAAAATGCTAAAATGTGTTATAATTGTGTATTTTAGCTACTAAAAATTCTCATTTATTTATAATTGGACTTGGCTTGAGTAGCATTCAAGAAATTTAATCAAAGAACGTTAATATTTGGTTGTTGATCACTCCTTCGAGATATGGACGTTGATGTCCTTTGACCAAAGTTTCAATGTGTTTTTAATTTTGAACTAGTGTATGAAATTTAATTTAATTGAAACTAAAAATATAATTTAATATTATTAGTTATATATAAAAGAATTAAAATAGTATATAACTTGTAAGTTGAAATAATAAGAGATGTTAAGAAGGCATGTATTTTTTTTTGTTTTTTTTTTCATTTATAAAAATATATTCGTCATTATTATGTATATTTTTAGAATAATGTTACGAAACCAACGTTAGGGAGTCATTATGAAGCCAATAATTGAGTTATCATCTAAAATTTATATGAGTTATGATCCGTAATTCATATATCCATCATTAAGTTATTATCCATAGTATATGTTGGCTCCCTATTGGTCATAATCTATTGGTTCCTTAGTCATATTTTTATCATCGGCAATGTTATATAGAACCAACATTAGGGAGTCAATAACTAAATTATCTATTTTTCGAAATTAAAAAACGTATCATCCAAACACAATAAAACTGATCACCCACATAATATATGAATTATCACTCGTAACTCATCTATCATCACCATCAAGAGCATTGGCTCCCAAATATATTCGTCTCCAAGACTTTTTCTTTTATCACATATCTCTATTTAATATCCCGTCAAAATGGGGCGAACCTGTCGACTATGATTCGTTTACCCGTCTAAAATAGACGGACTTTTCCAAAAATGATAATTACTCTTTTGGTCATTAAGGTTTTGAGGAAAAATTAAATTGATCTTAAACCATTTTTTTACAAAACTACTTTATTTTCGAAAAATTAAATTATAAAATTATTTAATATTATTAATTATATTTAAAATAATTAAAATAATATATAATTTGTGAATATGAATAATAATGGATATTCAAATATATATATTTTTTGTGTTTTCTTTCTCTATTTATAAAAAATGTCTCTATTATTATTCTGTATGTTTCTATCATGGGTATCTATTTAATATGATTGCTAAAATAGGTCGAACCCATCAAATCAGTCTCATTTACAAATATAAAAAATAGGTTTTTCCAAAAGAATTATGCCCGTTAATAGGGATGACAATAGGTCAGATTATCGTCGGTAATCAAGTACCCAATACCTGTCTAGATTGTTCTGAATATTTATATATTGCATCATTTTCTGCTTCATTATCCACAAATATCTAAATTTTACTCTATACCCAAATCCATATATATATATTTGTCTCATACCAAAACATACGGTGTATATATGAAAATAAACAAACAAAAGTAAAATAATTAATAATATTCAAAACATAATTAATTACGATTAAAAAGGAGACAAAAAAACTTATGATTTTGAAATGAAGAATGTTAGTTATAGCATCTAAAACCTTTTAAATTACTAAAATAATAATAAAATTATACATAAAATTCTACAAAATTAAATTGAACTATATTTATTAATTAACATATGGGATATGGAGGGATGGGTAATTTGGCGGGTATCACCCAAATAGACTATTAAACAAGTATCACCAAAACTCGGTAATATCCATTCTGCCGTTAAAAAAACACCATCCATTTAGGGTAGTACAGGTTGGGTCGGCTCGGTTTTGGACAGGACAAATTATCATCTCTACCCGTTAACAAAAATGGGCAAAACATGTTGATCCTAATTAACCGGTGAAAATAGCGAGTTATGCTCGCCCGTTTATATTTTATTTTCTTAAAAAATAATTAATATTATTTCCTATATATTTTTTAATTAGACCCAAAAAGTCAATTTAACTACTAAAGAAATTTGTTTTTTCAAGTTTTTTTTTCTAAGAAAATGACATCTTTTATCGAAATTTTTATTTTTAGAGTTAAAAATTGATTTTTTTAAAAATAAATAAACAACTAATTAAATGGGCGAACACATTTAATTTGTTAGGCTAGTCATAATCAGGTTATGCTGAAAACTTTTGAATTGTGAACAAACAGATAAGCTCACGCTTTTAATTATCCCAAAGAAAAAGACGAATACCCGATGATATCTACATATATTACATTAAAAAAATAATGCTATACAATTCAAATATAATTTAATATGATCTAACATACATATTAAATATACACAAGTTAAATGAAAATAAAACTAAAATAATTTTCAATAAAATAAAATAATATAATTCTTAATAAATTCATATTTATAAAAATTTAGTATGTTCTCAAACGATAAATCAATAAAAAAATCAAATGAATTCATTATCTAAAGTTGTATAAATTGATTATGCATAGGGCCGTTAAAACGAATCGAACTTATCGAGCCAACTCAACCAGTTATTAACAGATGTATTTTACCCAGAAAAATTAGGTGCGTTAAAAACGCGAGCTAAACGGATGAGTCTGATTAATCCGGAGAAAATGTCCGGCTAAACAGGACATCTCGTGGGCTAACATTTTAGCCAATTTAAATATTTTAAAATATTTTTACCATTTTGTGTAAATTTTTTTTAGAGTTTAAAATGAGAGTTTAATTTTTCGAGAATAAATAAAAAACATTAT
>JASCZI010241669.1:157605-183391 GCA_036250425.1 Stylosanthes scabra
GACCTAAATTAAATGGGTCGGGTTAATTTGTTTGATCGACAACCTTAATTATGTCCTTTAAAATAAATCACTATACGACATAATATTATTAGCATATTCATTTGAAAGAACATATAAATAGTTTAAAAAAAAACAAAAGAACAAAACACTTCATTTTAAATTAATATTAATAATAATATTAATGACGTAAAATATTAAAATAATATTTGTAATTTAATTGAAATATAGTATTATTAGAATAAAATGTTGTAAGATTTGATATTAATTACTGATAAGTTATTAATTGATTTGATCGATTGATTTTACAATATTTATGTTAATTAGTTAATTGATTTCAATTAATGATTTAAGTAAATCAGAAAACACTTTCAGGAATATGTCATGTCAGCGCTCTATCATTAAGTGTAAAAATTCGATTTTAATATTATATAATAAATAATAGATAGATAGTAGACAATAGATTTAATTAGTTAAATTGACATTATAAAAAAGCCTACAACCAAGATACCATACGATAATAAGATATGCAAAGTGATCCTTCTTATGGTTGAAATTAGATTTGGTCGCCAATGATCTGTAGCTCATACAGCATTACCCCGTTTACGTTATAAGAAGTTTCAAGTTCGAACCTTTCCTTAGGGTATAAAAAAAATTTTGTTTGGTCATTAAGTTAAAATTTAAAGTGCTTTATTTTGTATTTTTTTACTATATTTAAAATAAAAAATTCATCTGATATGTGGTCATTAAAAAAAAAATTCTTAGTCAAACCATGCGATCAAATTTGTATATAATTAAAGAAGAAAAATTTTGTAAAAAAAAATTACAAGGTCGAGGTGATAGAAAAAAAAGAAAGGAATAATGAAATGCTTATTAAATATTAAGATGTCATTAATGGTTTAAATAAATTATAAATGCTTATTAAGATCACCTTGATCCGTCAAAGACTCTTGATCAATTTGAAGAAATTTCTATCGATGATTATAAAGATTCGAGTTCTGCCATCACAGACCCTAAAGACACCGAAGTTGATTATGCAAAAGTCCAAAAGAAATCCAAATCACCTACTATCATCCAAGAATCAGAGAAATTTGCGGAGTGGGCAAAACATGACTCTTCTCTCATGTTCTATGACCATCACCTACAAGAATAAGGTGGTCAATTGCACAACATTCGCAGACACTACAAAAAACGTACCGGTTACCGACGGATTTACCAACGGATTCTTTTATGATTTTGGTCGTTTTCACCATTACCGGGGAAATTACCGGTGGATTTTTTTACGGGTAAAAACCTCGCCGGTAATTAGTTACCAGCGGATCGGTAATTCCCACAGTAATTTTCCCTCCTTAATTCCGCCGGTAACATTAAAAATATTTTAAAAAAAATAAATGCATAAAATATTACTGATGAAAAAAATCCGTCGGTAATTCCCATGGTAATAGGCGACAGAATTAAAAAAAATTATTATAAATAATAGCTAATTCATTTCGTAACTTGTATAAAATGCAGTCAAACTTACCAACAAAATATAAAAGAGAGATTCTAGCATGATGACAGGGAAGGTGTAAGCAGGTGATGACAGCTAGGTGGAAGGGTGTGATTAGTCTGCGTGGCACTGGGCATGGAGAGGAGTTCAACGGAATGGCGGGGCCCACAGACAAAGACAGTCCGTAGCACAGTCGGGAGCAGGCGTAGCAAGGACGTAATGTGGTTTGCATGAGCAGTAATGAAAAGTTAAATATATTTTTGGTGGGTTGGAGATTAAGTTTCTTGTGGGTCTTGAATATGACAAAATACAGTGGGCTGGATTTAAAAAATGATCACATATGGGGGCTTGTTAGTTAGATTTTGATTTTTGGTAGGGTGTCGTATATTGTGTGTTAGTGTAGTGCATCTTAAAATTTTTTTTTCTTCTAGTTAGTAGCAATGGATCGTGTAGGCCTATAGTTTATAACATAATAATTTACAAATAGAAATGGATCATCATATGCCCCCATATTATATTATGTTTGCTCCCCAAATAAAGTATAAATTATTCTTTTAAGTTCTATGTTTAAAAAAATCATTTGATTAAATTTATTAAAATATTATTATTATTATTATTATTATTATTATTATTATTATTATTATTATTATCATTTTAAATTTAGTAAAGCATAAAATTAGAACTAAAAATAAACAAATAAATAAGTATACACAATAAAAAACAATAAATTGAGATAATTAACTTCACATATCACAACACTAAGTAATTAATAATCAAATTGAAACTTAATTTTCTAATTAAACATAATTTAAATTATTAATGATTTTTTTTAAAAAGTTCGTTAGATTAAAAAAATTACTATTTTATATATCAGTATAAAAGATCCATGCGTCGTTCCATTCCATTTAGGATTAGAAATAGGCATAATCAGACCTGCTTTTCACATGTCTATCGTTATTTTGGACCCTATTCACCTCTTTGGTTGTCTATAGCAATCATTTTGGTTAACAATGTTTTTTTTACTATGTATATTATGCATATTAAATTATAATTTTTTTTCTTTTAAAAATAATAAATAATAAAGACTTAATTACAAATTTGTATCTAATAACATATATATTTTAAAATATATAAAAATTAATAAATTATTAAATCTATTTTAGATTAATATACTTTTTATAACATAATCAATTTATTAGAAATTTTCAATATATACATACATATATATATATATATATATATTAGGACAATACTAAATGTATGATACACACCTATACACACCATTTAGTAGAAAATACAAATATTAACACAGAAAAATATAAATTTTTTTGCTAATACTAGATGTATCGTTGTTCACATTTTTCTGTGTTGTTAAATGGTGTATACAGGTGTGTACAATAATGCACATATATTTATTCAATATTTTATACGTATAAAGAATTAGATAGACCACACCCTGTTTCTCTTAAGATATATAAAAAAGTAATTCCATTAACAAATAATTCTTTTTTAGTTTTCTTTTGGACTTGAAGAAATAATCCTCTCAATTCTTTTTGGTGTAATTTTATGATTATTTTTGGTAAACAATTCCATGAGTGTTACCAACCAAAATTCTCTTTGACCAAGAGTCCACTTCCTTTCCTCAAAGCCCAGTGTGCCAAGGCCCATACTTGATTCTAAACGGCTGCCATAATCACCCGTTAAAAAATGCCCCAACAATCAGCCTCAGTCATCACGTGAACATCCCCCTCTGCGACACCCTGACTTTGTCGCCCAAACCCCAATTACCCAATTGTCCACATGTCACTTTACGCTAGTGCCACACACTTGTAAGCACGTGCTGACAAAAAAGGGTCAGCATGGTAGAATCTCCCAACATAAAATAAAATATCCAAATATCAATATCAATATATTATTAAAATTAAAAATTTTCTTAAAGTGAAAACTCAAGTTATCCCACCTTATAAATAGCGATTATTTGCTTCTCTAATGTAGATTTCAACTTGCTTGATATCAAATCAAGATAAGAAAGAATTCTGTGTCCAAAAAATATCAAGAAAGCTCCTAAAAAGCCTACTGTCTTGAGAGTGGTGAATAGAAAAAGAAATACTTCCATAAAACAAATGTAAACAAAACATTGACTAGCATAAGCCCTTGCATGGTAGTCGAATCGCACGATTCCGAATCGTGAATCGTGCGATTCGATATAAGTCAAAAGGCCGGCGATTCAAATCGATGACTTGAATCGGATAGGTGTCCGAATCGGACGATTCAAATTGTGAATCGCACAATTTGGTACAGAATCGCAACTCATTAATAAAGTTACGATTCAAAAATAGAAGAAGAAGGAAGCTCAAAATCTGCAAAAGAACACTGTTGGCATCATTAATGGCAACTTTTGCTGAAGATCGTAACTTCCATCAAGTTGCTTTCATGAAATCTGCGAGAGAAAACCGTATTTGGGAGGAGAGGAGAGGCGACCAAAGGGAAGGTTCTTGGAGGTTTGGCACTGAAAGTCTGAAACCACTTCTTGTCTGTGTGTATGAGGTTCTCCAAAGAGAAGCTCTCCAAAAAGAAGCGGCGCAAGCAATGATGATGAGATGTGAGGGCTTTTGCTCGATAGGATAGGTGTTAGGGTATTACTACATTGTTTTTTTTCCTTCTTTCTTGTTTTGGTTGTTTCCTTTTGGGCCCATGGCCATACCCTTTATTTTATCCAAAATCCAAAATAACATAATAAAAAGAAAAATTAAACCGTGCATTCTATTAAAATGTCTTGGAAGAATAAAAGTATAATAAAATTAATAAAATTCTTATTATTTGGCCACTTGCTTTATATATTCAATAATGATAATGATTATTGTGGATATTTAGTCTAAAATATTATTTTCTTAATAATATTATTGTATATTACAGTATTGTATTATGTTTTATGAATCTTACGATTCGATACGATTCTTGATTCACGATTCAAAATTTACTCTAGCGATTCGATTCTTGAATCGCGATTCAACTACCTTGAGCCCTTGCCTTTTACTCTCGAAACAAGCTAATGATTCAACTTGATTGAATAAGTCCTTGGCATTTCCTGGGATTCCAATGCCCAAGAGAAACTTTGCTAAACCCAATGTTTTATTCCTTGGAAGCTGAAAAAATTATGAAAACATCAAGTTATAATTTTACAAACAAAAAATGAAAAGTAATCACGTATACTCAACATATATTTATTTCTCTAGAAAGTACACTACTAGAAGAAAAGAAAAGAATGATATAAAGACAATAGTAATATAAAGTCAGTTTTTACATAGGATCTATGCAGTGCAATGACAATGCTATTCACTAAAAGTAAGTCTCTTAATGCATTTTAAAGGAACATCGTCAATTTCAAATTCTCTGGGAATACAAATTACTAAAATAAGCACATTCTCCCTAAGAATTTTGGAGTCCTCAAAGTTTATTTGATTTTTTCCCCACTACCTGAAGTGTCTCGGCTAGAAGCTTTACGAGCTTCTAACAACTCCTTTAACCTCTTGGTGGCCATTGCAGCCTCTTCGGTTTTTCTCTGAAGGACCTGAAACATATTCATTAACATAGTTATTCACCATCAGGCAAACACAGAAGTAAACTATAAAACTAATAAGTACTCACATCATGCCTATTTGAGTTGGCTTCTTAAAGCTAGAATAAAATAGTTTCATTTAACTTTTGGGGAAAAAAAAAGGGCTTGCTTTGTATACATTTGACATCTTCTAGAAGAAGATTGGAAGACATAGGCTAATTTATGCCCGAGTGAATATTAAACCACTTCTAAAAGAATAAAAGGATAGCTAACAAATTCAAGTATGCTTTATTTTTGTATCTCTTGGACACTTAAAAAATTTCCTGAAATTGGCTGTAGTGGAAATCTAAGAACACGTAAAATCACTCCTGTTTTCCATGTCATCACTCATCTCCGAAGCTCAAGAACATAAGACCCATAACTCCATGAGGTTTCACTAGTATAACAACCATCTTACAACTTAGAAATGCTTACCATTTTCTGGCGCTGATTTAAAGCTTGTAGCTTATGCCTTTCATACTCATTTCTTCTTCCTTCCTTAACTGCTTTCATAAACATATAATCAATACAATTGATCAATTAGCACACTGATAATAGAGGTAGATGCAGGCAAAACAGACCCTGGCCCGTGTTTTTTATGTTGACTTTTTTGCAAGATTTGGAGCAGTCAGACTCAAACTATAAACTATAAAGCAATCATGAATTGATGTTTAATTGTTTATATACACAGAAACATTCAAATGAAAAAGACACAATAGTTTCATCTTGAAATAAACGTTAATTGGTGAACTTTCATTGCATTTAGATATTGTGGATCAGTAGCTTGAGCTGATTAATAAAATGAGAATAAGGGGAAGCCTCTTACTTGCAACAACTCTTTCTCTCTAGAAGCCTTCCATTGTCGAAACTGCTTTGCCTCTTGTTTTATCCTGTGTTGCAATTGAACCTGCAACAGTATTCAGGTTATGACAGAAAATCAGTATAATACGTGATTAAAAATATGAATTTGAAGAAAACAGCAGTCAACCTTTTGGGCTTTTATAGCTTGAATCTCATCTTGCAGTTTCTTTGTCGTTTCGTCACTTTTTTGCTTTTGTTTAGTAAGCTGGACCTGGCTCTCTTGCTTCTTCTTTAGCTCGAGAATTTGCCATGCAGAGTTTTGAAAATATTTTGAAATTAGAGAATGTCTTCTAACTTAAATCTTGCAAATGGAGAAATAAATTAGTAAAAAAGTGAAATTAGGTTGTTCACCTGAGCTTCAAGTTCTTTCAGTTTTTGGGCATGGATATCCTCTAGTTTCTGTGTTTGTCCATCAAAATTGGCAGCAAGGTTTTCAACTTCAGCCAGTAGATTATCTCTCTCTCATTGCATTTAACAAATCAGAAGTATATATCAATACCAATTAATTTTGTACTGTCAAAATTGAGTTAAATATCAGATTGGCCCTAAAATTTGGGACTACGATCAAATTGACTCCCGAAATTCAAATGTTATTCAATTGGTCCCTCATTTTTACGATTACGACTCATATTGGCCCTTTTAAGGTTATCCGTAAAAAAAACGTTGATGTAGCCGCTAATTGTTCATGTTGGACTCTAATAACAAGATGTCGTGATCTGTTAACGCCATTATAGTGCCAAGATGACATCGTTTAAGGTCAAAATAAGTTAAAATCTCTCTCAGACAAAGCAATGAAAGATAAATTTTAACTTCTTTTACTCTTAAATGAAATTATTTTGGTACTTTGTTAACACGAACATATCACGACGTCATTTTATTAGAGTTTAGCGTGGACAATTAACTGTCAAATCATCGTTTTTTTTTACAAATAACCTTAAAAGGGCCAATATGAGTCACAATCGTAAAAATGAAGGACTAATTTGATAACATTTGAATTTCAGAGGTCAATTTGATCGTAGCCCCAAATTTCAAGGGTCAATCTGATATTTAACTCGTCAAAATTACTCTGCATAACTTCTATAGAACCTGCACTACTCTCTTCTCATCCTCTAGCTCCATAATTTTCCTTCCAAAGTGCTACTTGAGTACTTCAGTGTCGGATACACAAAAAAGGTTCATCTCAGACTGCAAATAGATCAATCCCAATATGTGCCTAAACTGAGAAATAAAACCCCAAAAATAAAATTAACAAAATATAAAATCAAAGAATTGATACAAGAAAAATCAATCAATCTAAACACTAAACATTCATCATCTACCAGCAACATTCATTCTAGAATTGATTATTTAAAAAAAAAAAGAAAAAAGAAACACTGCAGTAGCAGCGAAGGGAAGAAGAGAACGTAACCTTCAATACCTGGACCCGGAGCTGGAGACGACACCACAGAGCTGGAGACGGGACGACGATGCTTCTTTCTGCTGGACGACGTGAGACGAGACACGGACTGGGAGGCAACGAAGGCGACTTCAGAGGCGGAGATGGAGGTCGCGATGACGACTTCAGCCTGCAGTGAAGGCGACTGCGGCGGCTTCTGTCGGCAACGGAGGCGACGGGGACAGCGGAGCATGGCTGGGGCTGAGGGAGAGAGATTGGGGTTTGGGGTGCTAGGGTTTTGGGCTCGAAGAGAAATGATGAAGGAAGAGTGATGTGGCGCTTACCGAAGGATTTTAAAATCCGCAAGTAAAGTTTCTTGAAAAATTTAAAAGCGCTATTTTCGTCGGTAATTTCGCCTCACAATCCGCTGTTAACTTTCGTCCCAAATTCCACCAATAATTCTGCCGGTAACGAGCGTGTTTTTTATCGTGAGAGAGCTGGAATACGATTGAGCATATTTTCTCGGCTTCTTCAAAAACCAAAATTAAGAGTCTCAAGACTCAGCTGAGAACAACCAAGAACAGGTACAATTGATGAGCCCTCAATCTATCAAAAAAATTGTTGACTCACTACATTCAATCGATCATCCTTTCTCTAAAGATGATCATATTCAAGCTATCTTGGATGGCTTGCCTGACATAGTTAGATATAAAGCTGGGCTAGTTGCTAAGGGCTTTGAGCAGGAAGAGGGTATTGATTATGATGAGATTTTTAGCCCGATAGTTAGGCCCACCACAGTTAGAATCATATTAACCATAACTTTAACTCAATGTTGGAATATTAGGCAATTTGATTTTGACAATGCTTTCTTGAATGGTGTTTTAACTGAAAATGTGTACATGCAATAGCCCTATGGTAGTTTTACTTCTAGTAATACTAGTAAGATTTGTCAACTGAATAAATTCATTTATGGGCTCAAACAAGCCCCAATGGCATGGTATAATACATTAGCTTCTACCTTAAAAAAGTTCTATTTTCATAGTACTACACATGATGTAGCCTTATTTGTTAGGAAAGCTAACTATGAAGTAACTTATATACTTGTTTATGTAGATGATATCATTATAACAGGATCTAATAGTTTTGAAATCCAACGATTAATTTGACAATTACATTCAATTTTCCCCCTAAAAGATTTAGGCACCCTAAACTACTTTCTGGGTTTAGAGGTTGATAACTTAGGAAGTCAAAAGTTACTTTTCAGCCAAACTAAGTATGCAAAGGAATTACTTCAAAAATATGGTATAGCTGAAGCCAAACCAACACTTTTAAGTTTTGTCCTCAATAAGGAGGCGCTAAACGGTAAATGGTATTTGTCCAAGAAGCGCTTATCGTGTTTGCATCTCTGCCCAAGAAGGCGCTTAGTGCTTCTGCGTCTCCATGAAGATGGCGCCTCCCGCATTAGCGCCTCCAAGTCAGCAGGGTCAAAAAACAGTCAGCTGCCACTGTGGTAAAACAGGGGCAATTGGATCAATTGTTTCAAAACAGAAGCAATTCAGGAATAAGTTTTGGAAACAAGGGTATTTGGGTAAAATAGCCCCCTAAGCTGTCAGCTATGTGTGAGTAACTTCACTTTACCAAATTAATCTCAAATACCTAATTTCTCTTTCGTTCTCTCTTTCCTTTTTCTTCGTGTTCTTTCAATCTTTCTTTCAATCTCTTTGTTCTTCAAGAACAGATTCTTGCACTTTGTTGCCTTGAGCTAAAGCTCTTACAAAATAGGTCACTTAATGTGTGTTTGTTATTTTAATTTTAAACTTACTTTAATCTACAACTGCTTGTCTACTCATGTTCTTCTAATTTTAGAATTACATAAAAGCATGTGTTTGAAAATCAACCATTAGATATTTTATTTAATATAATACAGCATTGCATATTTGTCAAAACACTATATTGTGATGTCCAATTTTTGAACAGGAACATTTAGATATATCCCAAAACTTCATACTATTTTCTTTTTGAACGGGTAGTACGAAAACTTCAAACTCAAAATAACATAGACACGAGAAAAAGCAAACGATATAGTGCATTAAAAAAAAAGGTTTATTACGAAGTCTGCTTTTAAAGTACATTTTGATATGTTCGGCCCCGAACATACTCATCATTTGGTATTAGAGCCATAAGCTCATGGTATCCAATTGGTGTTAAAGAGCACAGAGATGTTGCATATCAAAAACCAATTCAAGGAGCATCAGATTCGAGGACGAATCTTCTTCAAGAAGAGGAGTATGATATGATCCTAAGGGCCAAACTAATTACTCTAATTATGAATTTTTATTATCTTTATTTTAAGTTATTCTTTTATTAGAATTTTAGAGTAAATAAGTGGATTTTAAGTATTAAGTGGATCTTTAAGTGGATTGTGGAATAATAAATGCTTACCAGGAAAATCTTATCTAAATGGATTTCCTAGGAAGCTTCCTATCCACAATTTCATCTTTATGGCGGGCTGAACGAATCAAAACATATTTTTTTTTGTTTTTTTTTTATATAAGAAGGATATAGACGCCACATAGATGAGAAGGTGAGTGATAAGTCTTGTTTTCGATCGCCACAAGTTGCCTTGATAAGATTGGAAAGATCGCCACAAGTTGTCTTGATAAGATCGATGATCGCCACAAGCCACCTTGATAAGATCCGAACGATCGCCACAAGTCACCTTGATAAGATCGGATGATCGCCACAAGCTATTTTGATAAGATCAAAATGATCGCCACAAAATATCCTGATAAGATCATGTTTGTTCTCTCCAAGAGAACGAAAGAGAAACTCTCACATGAGAGGGAACTCAAAAATTGTATCTGGTAATCTTGTAATCTGTTATCTGATTCATACATTCACTTTTTATAGTGCTAAGTGGATAGAAAGCTTCAACTAGAGAATCCACAAAGATAAAATTATGGATAACAAGCTTACTAGGAAATCCACTAAGCATTTATTACATTGAAAATAACTTAAATTAAAGATAGCAAAAGGTCATAATTATAGTAATTATTTTTGCCCCTTATGGTCATATCATAAATGATGAGTATCGTGGGGCGAACAAAATCAAAACATTTTCTTTTTGCATTTTTTGTTGATAAAGAAGGATATAGACGCCACACTCAAGATAGATGAGAAGGTGAGTGATAAGTCTTGGTTTCGATCGCCACAAATTGCCTTGATAAGATCAGAAAGATCGCCACAAGTTGTCTTGATAAGATCGAATGATCGCCACAAGCCACCTTGATAAGATCCGAACGATCGCCACAAGTCACCTTGATAAGATCGGATGATCGCCACAAGCTATTTTGATAAGATCGGAATAATCGCCACAAAATATCTTTATAAGATCATTTTTGTTCTCTCCACTAAGAGAACAAAAAGAAAACTCTCACATGAGAGAAAATACAAAAATTGTATTTGATAATCTGATAATCTTGTTTTACATAGACTCATGGATCCTCTATTTATAGTGCTAAGTGGATAGAAAGTTTTTACTATAGAATCCATAAAGAGGAGATTGTGGATAGAAAGCTTCTTAGGAAATCCATTTAGATAAGATTTTCCTGCTAAGCATTTATTGTTCCACAATCCACTTAAAGATTCACTAAATACTTAAAATCCATTTATTTACTCTAAATTCTAATAAAAGACTAACTTAAAATAAAGATAATAAAAATTCATAATTAGAGTAATTATTTTGACCCTTAGAAACATATCAAGTACAACATATATATATTTACTTAAACTTTTCGCTTAGAATTAAGTGAATACCTTTTATTCTACATTTTATTAATAATCTCTCAACACTCATGAAACGAGAGAGAATTTATATATACCATAAAAATATTCATATTTCAGAACATAAACACAAAGAAATCCACAAAACTCAAAAGAGAATTCATAATGACTTAGATAATAAATTATCGTTACTATCTAATAAGGTACTAGTCAAATGGGTATTTCGCTGCACAGCCACTAGTGCAGAACAACAAAGCCATTGGATTGCGAGAATGATGCCTTTTGCAGTATGCAATACACTGTCTACGAGCCATTGTTGCTACATAATAAGATGGATTAGATTGTTTAGCAATAGTCTCATGAAATTCATCATAACCAGCAACACAAATAATCACAACAGTAATTAATGTTATTGCTAATAATATGAATGTCATACAGTTTCTAGCCATATGTATTGTTCTTCTGTCATATGACTCGTAACCAAAAACTTATTATATGTATGTTATGTTTTATATATGTCTAAAATATTATTCTTTAATATCATATGTGTCCAATATAATTTCTAAAAGACAAAATATTCTCATCATCATGATAGCATGATAGCAAAGTGTTATTTAAAATATTATATATTTTGGGTACCATTTTTTTTGGCTATTGAACTCAATGAATTTCAATAATCATTTTATATATATATATATATATATATACCACTACACATCCAAGCAATTACCCTAACCAAGTCCAACCAAGTTTTTTTCCCCACTCTCACCCTCACACGCGCATGCACTACTCCCTCCCAAAATTCAAACGCGTGTTCACTCTCCCCCAATCTTCTTCTTCTTCTTCTTCTTCTTATTCTTCTTCTTCCTCTGCAGCGCCTCCTCCTCCTTCTTCTTGCTTTGCTTTCGCCATCGTCGCTGCAGCCGCCATCATTGTCGTCGTCGTTGTTGCTGCCGCCATCATTGTCGTCATCGTCATTGTCGTCTTCTTCTCCTTCCTCTTCTTCGTCTTCTTCTTCTTTCTCTTCTTCGTCCTTTTTTTCCATTATTTACGTTTCCCTCTTGTCGCGGTCAGTTTTTACCGCTATCTGTCCTTCTTCCTGCTGGAGGTACTCGTGAGATCTGTCTTGGATCTCTTCCATTGTCTTGGGTGGCCTTTTAATGAGGCTTTTCAAGAATGGTGTGTCCTCTCGGAGGCCTTTGACTAGGGCCATTAAAGCATCTTGACACTGTAGCCCTTCTATTCGGGTGCATTCAGCGCTAAAACGATCCAGATAACTCCGGAGGGTTTCTTCCGGCTTTTGCACGACCGAACAGAGGTTCATACAGATTTTGGGGAGCTTTCTCCGAGTGATGAAGTTTTTCAGGACTCTCTGAGTGGTGAAGTTTTTCAAGAAACTTTCAGACAACTCGGATGTCTTCGGGAGCTTTTTCCGAGGGGTGGAGTTTTTCAGGACTCTCCGAGTGGTGAAGTTTTTCAGGAAACTTTCAGACGACTCGGATGTCTCTGCGCGCTTTCTCCGAGTGGTGAAGTTTCTGAGGAAACTTTCAGACGACTCGGATGTCTTTGAGCGCTTTCTCCGAGTGGTGAAGTTTTTCAAGAAACTTTCAGACCACTCGGATGTCCTTGGGAGTTTTCTCCGAGTGGTGACGTTTTTCAGGAAACTTTCAGACCATTCGGAGAAGTTTTTGATGCTTCCGGGTAACAAAGAGTTGAGCCATGTCAGCGCATCCTTTTTGAGGGTGACTGTGACAGCTTTGCACTTTACAGCATCTGAAGCATTTAGAAGTACCATCCGATTGTCGAAAACATCTAAGTGATGTTTAGGATCGCTGGTTCCGTCATAAGGCTCCATATCCACTGGATATTTGAACTTCTTAGGAAGTTCTTTCGAGAGGATTTCGAGCGAGAAAGAGTGCTTGCTATTTTCCTTTACGGGTGGTTTGCCGATCACAGTGGATGGCTTCCACATCCGAGAACGCGAGTCTCCTGTTTCGTCTCCCTCGTCCGCCTTTTTCATCGCATCAGAAGCGATTTCTGCTTCCCGAGTTTGTCTCTTAAGGAGCTCTCTCAGGGCAGTCTCTAGTTGCTGGGCGTTCTGGATTGAAGGATTCATCTCCTTCAGCGGGGTGTTCGAATCCGGGCTACTTTCGCCAGTTCGTTCATTATCCTCTTGAATGTTCACCATCTTCTGTCCAAGAATTCGTCTCTCAACTCAGTTCTAAAGTTTTTTCCCCACAGACGGCGCCAATGTTAAGTATAGGAGTACCCAACAATGATCCAATGGACCTTTAGTCGTGTGAGATAGCAAACTATTAGAATGAGAGAGAGAGAATGTCCCTTCTGAGGAAAGCACTCGAAAGAGTCCGAGGGCTGGATCTGAAGAAGGTGATTGATGTATGTGAAGAATTGCCTAGAGATCCAAAATTAGGATTATGGAGCTCTAGGTCAAATATGGGGGGAGAAGGGTTAGAGAGCACGTACCTTGAGGGGGTGTTGCCCCCTGCTTATATAGTAACGGGTGGTTGAGATTTGGATAGGATCTCTTCATGATTGTATCGAATCTTTCCTCTTTTGGTTCGATCCTTGACTCTATGGGCCAAGTAAGTTGATCGTTGATTATTGGATTGAGTCTTATTGGGCCGGTCCGTAACACCTATCATAAATGGTTGAAGAAAGTGGTGATTAGATGTAGTAGCAAATTTTGGGTTCTGTGTAGCTTAAAGGTGAAACATCTTTATCAAGCATATAAAATGAAAAACATCTTTTATTTAAAGGTGAAAGAAATGAAGGAAAAAAATATAGAAATAGATTTTGTATAGTTTAAAATCATTGTCAAGCATATATGAGGCTCTTTGTCTCATCTGTCTATTGAATAATAATAATAATAATAATAATAATAATAATAATAATAATAATAATAATAATAATAAATTCATGCTTGATTTAAAAATAATTTCAAGGTGCTAATGAAATTTTTTTTTGAAAGAATAAATATCTAAAGAAAATTTTGTTTTTCCTTTTATATTTTAATAAATACACTTCAAATTATAGTATAAAATAATTTATAATTAAACATTCCAAATCATCGTACGAAACTCAATTATAATCAAACGTGATCAATGTCATAATCAAACTTAATAATCAAAAGCAAAATTTAGTATTGTAATCAGATTATAATTAAACAAGCTTCAAATGATAGTATAAAATACAATTATAATCAAACATGTACATAGTAATAATCAAATTAAATAGTCAAAATCAAAGGTTCAGAACTATAATTATATTATAATCAAACAAACTCTAAATTATAGTACAAAATCCAATTACAATCAAACGCGATCATGGTAAAATCAAACCAATAGTCAAAATTAAAGCTGCGTATAAACTGCTTCTTACTTCTTACTCTGTGTTTTCATCAGTTTATAGCAACATACATTATACCATTGATAACAGTTTGATAACATACATTATACCACCGAAGGATCAAGGCTATTGCAGGTGGAACACCACCATGAAATCAGTAGCCCAAGGTGCCAAGAACCATGTCAAGTCAACACAGCACAAACCAGCTTAAAACAATAATAATAGCAACAACAAGAAGAACATATCTCAACAATCTTCTTCGGCGATTGGCAATAATAATAACAAGTTAAGTGATCATCATATTGATGAGATTGAACACAGGCTGATATATATTAATAAAATTATATGTCTTTTAACTCATATATATAATTCATGTATTTGAACTGCTTCGTTTTTTTGCTTAGTTTGATTTCTGCATTTGGTAGACTATAATTAAACAGGAAGAAAATCAGAGTATATATCCTAGTTCATAATCAAACGCGCACACAGTTCATAATCAAACACATCAAATCAAATAAAATAATGATTAAGAAGGAAACTTTTAATTATGCAGTCATTTTTGTAAGTAAACCATATCAGGAAATGAACTATTGATCATTGATGAATATAATCTCACTCTTAGTCACGGATAAGCATGCTCAAATAAGGTCTTAGCCAGAACGGAGAAACGTAAAAAATCAAACAGAGACCTAAATAAAAGAGGAATTTCTCAATATAAATACTAAATCAACTAACCTAACGTGCAAAACATTATATAGAAATTGAAATCAAACAAAACAAAAGTTGAAGAATCTTATTGTAAATTGGAGAAGAAGAGAAGGACGGGGACGCGATGAAGAGGTGAGACACGACGGTGCGACGAACTGGAGAGGAGGGGAGACACGGCATCGCGGCGAAACAGAGAGGATTCGATTCACGTCGGCACGACAACCGGAGAGAAGGCGAATCCTGACGGTGCGACGAAATCGAAGAGGAGGCAAGTCCCGCGGCGCGACGAACGGGAGAGGAGAGGAAACACGGCGTTGCGACGAAATAGAGAGGATTCGATTCACGGCGGCGCGACAACCGGAGAGACGGTGAATCTTGACGGCGCAACGAAATCAAAGAGGAGACGAGTCCGGCGGTGCGACGAAACTGAGAGAAGGCAAGGTGAGTGTGCAGATCGAAAAGCAAAAGAAACTTGAAAAAAGTGGAATGGTAAGATCCTTCTAGATTGATTCTATAGAGTGTAACGCGTGAAATAGAAGAGTGTTGTTTGTGTATGCGCGTGGGGAAAGTTTTGTATTTTTGTATTTCTATACCGTATAAAATACAGTGGCTAAATTTAGTGGTTGAAATTGATGTGCACCTTAAATAAGCAACTTAAATATAACTATTGGCTATACATTAAATAATTGAATATGATTATTTATGCTAATTAATTAAGCAATCGCAAGTTTCGATTCGGATTATAATTGACCGATTTAAAAGTAATTGTAGCTATTACTTCATTTTATAATGTTTTATTTGATTATAGCATATAGGGTGCTATCATTGCCTTATAATAAATATAATTAAAATCTTGATACTTATCAAACATAATAACTGAGATACACGATATGAAAATAAATATTGTAAACCCAAACATTGAAACCATTGATAAAATCAATATTGCGAACCATCACTTCCTTGTATGATAAAATTCTTGAATGATCTTCTTCCATCCATCGAATAATTTATTTAAATTTTGATATTAAAAGACCTGCAGCAAGTAAACTTTATGTCTTAAAAAGAATAACTCAATATGTAGAATTAAAATTTCAAACTTGAATTATATATATATAAGGTATAGGATCCACGGTAGGAACATCCACAATGGGCTACATCTATAAAAATCATGGTATATATCCAAACGTATTCTGATGTCGTTTCAATTAATAGAAAAGTACGGAGACGTTTTCAGAACAGGTTTGTATATTTTTTGTCAAAATAATAATTAATTTTTCAAAAGTCTTTTATCATTGGTTTCATTTAGAATTATTTCTGTCAAGATTTTTCTGGTATTTTTTTAGAAGTTCAATTGGAGCTAGAATAATTCACAAAATCTAAAAAGACATTCATTGTTAGTTAGATGCTTACCACTACCCAAGCATTAGTCATGTGGGTACATAGCTTCACATCTACTAATGCACAATGACAAAACTATTGGGTCCGGTGAATGCATTTTACAGTCTTGAATACACTGTCTTAGCTTTTCAGATGCAATATAATAAGAGGGAGTCCATGATTGTTCAGGAGTGTTGCCATAGGCTTCAGCAATTGCAGCATACATAATTGCTCCAATAACCAACATTGTTGTTACATAGTTTCTAGCCATTTGCCTCTCTTCCTTTTTGTCTTGCAATCATAAGCTTATAATAGTTTACACTTTATATAGGTTTGGCGTCAAAGAAGTTGCGCTAAGTAACAAGCTATGCCTTAGATTACTCTTCCTAATATAAATATTATAAGAATAAATATCCAAATTGATTCTCGGGTAATTTTTATTATATCGAATATTTCATTCTTAAAAAACGTTTATTCTCTAAAAATCTTTAAAAATTATTATCATTGGACATATTGGTCTCTTCGTCATTTTGGAAGGAGACTAACCTGTTTTATAGTAGTAATACTTTTGGGGATTTAATTATCTTATAATATAATTTGCTAGGAATTTATTTATTTAACATACATTTTTTGAATTTGATTAAAAGCGGTGACAGAAGAACCAATTTGTCTGACGGGAGAAATTGTTGATTACTTCTAGAGAATACGAAATTTGTTTGAGACTAAAGTGTCTCATTTAAAATATTTTGAAGAATAATTTGGATTCTTTTTCTATCAATTTAGGTATTTATTTTTTACCAAAGATATGTTGGGAGAGATGTTCGAATCCGAGACCTCTATTAGAAAAAATTGACAAATACTATTTTCTTTTACCAATTTGGGTATTTACTTGTATTATAATATGAAACATTATTCTTCATTTTGAATATGTCCTCTCCCTTTACTAAAAGTTGTAAATTATGAATATAAAAAATTATTCACATTATAAAACTAATTAAGAGCTGTTTTAGAATATTTTATTATTTTGATTAAGCTTGTTTACCTCTTAAGTTTAATAAATATTTAGAAGCAACCATTATACAATTTGCAATTTGATTTTGTGTAAGAACGTACAAATTGTATAATGGGACATTAGCTGTTTTTGAATATAAAACGCTAATTAAAATAAAAGTTAAAAGATATTTAGGCATTAAATTGCATTAATATTTATTACGAACAATATAATCAAATAACTCAAAAAGTTTACATTGTCATATAATTAGATTGCTAATTTCTTTAGATTCCTATTCGAATATTAGCCTTGAAAAATAGTTGAACGTTTAATTTCCTAACATGCCAATATAGGACTACAAACATATATACTTGTGTTAAAATATATTGAGTATAGTTAGTTAATTATCTTATGTTCTGATTAATTAATTGACCATGAATAGAAATATTTAACTAAAATTTTAATCACATTTATTTATTCCATAAATTCTCGTTTTTCTGCAATTCTTGCTCTCTCTTACACTCTAAAATAATGGTGAATTCTATTATACAGCTATCAAATTGTACAGTTATACAGTGATGAGACAGCAACCGTTGGATGGATGACACATATGTGGGGAGAAGTGTGTGGGGCATGGATGAATAGTATTTGTCACTTCCTGTCGTGGCTTTGGTTGCAGATGCGAGCTGCAGCAGCCAGCTTGGTGGAGCCCCCTAAGCAGGCCTGTATGCGGTATAAAAGAGGGAAAATGGCATGCCTAATGAATTGGGTTGCAAAGTGAAAAATAATAGGCCCATTTGAGAAAGAAAAAAAGAAAAGAAAACGTAATGGCCTAGCCAACCCAAAATATTTTTTTTAAAAAAAAAGTAAGACTACATAGGGTAATAAATAAAGCAAGACAACAATAAATTTATTTTAAGTTCACAAAAAAAAAAAAGTTTACCTTCAAGATCAGTGTTGTTTAAATACATTAAAATTAAAAATTAATATTAATAACAACTACAATATCCAATTTAAAATGTCACTTCAAGATTAATGTTATTTAATGGATTTAGAATGTTGACATTTAAATTTAATTATAAAAGAGTAAAATACATTTTTAAGTAATTTTAAATAGACAAAAAAAACTTGTTATATACAACTAAGTTTATTTTATTATGAAATATAAAGAAGAAATTTAAATTTAGTTTTAACAAAGTTAAATAATCTATTCACTATTAAATTTAAGGTGAATGCTACGGTACCCTCTGTTTTTGAGAGGGTAATTTATTCTATTTAGTTTATTGGTTCACAATTAACATAATAAATAACTTTTTTACGGTCGGAATGTATACCATTGTTTATTTACCTTTTATTTTTCGTTGAATTTGATTTAAAATGATCATATAGAATGAAAAAAACGATATTTTATATCATTTGTTCTTTTTGTATGACAGGGGAGAAAGAAAAAAGAAAATTTTATATTATGTGCTCATCTCTTAGGAAAAAATACAAAATATCATAGAAAATCCTTATTTGAATAAGATTAAATGTTAAACACTAAAAAAAAATTATTTATTAAATTAATTGTGAACCAATAAGTTAGAGAGGATACCGTAGCATTTACCTAAATTTAAATAGTAATTGCTCTTTTAGGATTAGGGTTTACAATTCAAGATTTAAGGTTTAGTATTTAAAATTTAGGTTTTAAATTTCAAGAAATATTACACTATTTACTTCATTCGAAACGCACTAATACAAAATCAAATTGTTAAAAAAATACAAATTTTCATGCGTACCATTTTAATTAAGTGAATAACACCAATATGAAAATAGACATAATTATTTATCATTTATTTTTAAAATCAATTACCTTAAGCATTCTGAATTTTAATTTAATTATTTCTTTATCTTTAATTCATCCTATTATATGAAAATTCATCATTTTTATTAAGTACATATTATGTTATTTGCTCTATATATTTTTATTTAAATAGCAACGACGATCACTAATGACGGTATCGTCACATAGTGTAATGATGGTAAAAGATCTAGTGAGAATGGTGAATTGTGAAATGTAAGTTATGCACTTATAGTTGTGGTGATGGGCAAGTTTATGGTGGTAACTATCGATGAAACAATAAAAAGTTGAAAATTTCACTCATTATGTTCTTAATTGCTTTCCTTTAAAGCCTTTTTAGCATATCATAGTTTTTGGTGGTGATCGTTGCAAGGAGCCGCGCCGCAAATCTTGGTAGATTAGTGGTTGAGGCTAGTTAGTTAGTGAGGAAGAAAGGAGAAGAATGTTGTGCCTACCTAATTAGTTTATGCCTCATCATACTGGCCATGTGAGTTACCACGAAGAAGGAGAAAAGTCACCAAGCAACTTAAAAAAGGTGATATTTAATTTTCTAATATTTTAAAAATGAAAAATATACAAAACACACTAAATATTATGAAAAATAACTTATGAACAAATATATTTTAGCTATTATTTGTTATTATAACAAAATGATATACAAGAAAAGTAAAATAAAAAACTTTACAGCAATTATCTTGAAAATATTTCTATGTAATAGAAAAGAGAATGTTGTTTTAGAATTAATGTTATTTAATAAAATTAGAAAGCTAAAATTCAAATTTAATTTAAAAAGACAAAAATATCCTCTAGTAATAAATATTAATTTATAAGTAGTCATAGAAAGTATTAATGTATCTTTATAATGTTTAAAAGATAAAAAAATTAAATATTTCTTTATTTGGAAGTGAAGAGAATAATTAAAAAAAATGAGTTAGGCATTTAGATTATTTTCTTAATTTATTATCTATTATTAATGATATATTTTAAAGATTACAATATTAGTGGTTTGTGATTCTGATTTATATATTAAAAATAAAAAAATTTATGGACTATAAATAGATAAGTACATCCAACAAATTAGATAAAAATTTATTTTTCATAAATTAGCTTTCAATTTACTTATTTATTTTATTATTATTATCGTTATTATTATTAGTTGTAGTAATAGTAATGGTAGTACAAGTTGATTGGTTATTTTTTTTAATTAATCTATGTGTATCATTGTACACATTCGGACACATCATTTAGCAATATAGATGTACAATGGTACATTTAGTATTACCGTATCTTTTTTGTAGGAAGGCAACATATATTCAAAAGGTTCAGATTAATATCTTACGTCTTATTGAGTGTTCTTTTCATGGGTTTGACGTGTTTATATCTCCTGCATACATGCCCATCTTCAAAGTTTGAACTCGAAATTAAATATTTAAAAAATCTAAATCATCACTTACCACTTATACTAGGAAATATATAGTTATTTTGATAGTTTATTATTATTATTTTATTTTCCAGTCCTTCTTCTAACATATAAATCTTTTTGCTTGTTCTCTCAAAAAAAAATAACTGTTTTTTTTTTCTCACAGGTGTAAGGGAAAAAAAAGCTAGCAGAAAGAAGTCCAATACTTCTTACTTCTTAGGGACGCAGATGGCTTGGTTCCAAGGACTTATTTGGGATTTGACGTGCTATTTAATGCACCCATCACATCACTGTATAAACTTCACAATCCGGTGACTGTACCGGAGTGTGCACCAAAACTATAGGTAATGTCGTACTTAGTGAGCATTAGCAAGTACGTCATTGTACTCTTGGATTTGTAATGTTGGATTTGTAATTCTTTTAACATAAGGAAAATTATTTTTAATATTGCCTAAGATAGGGTGTAATGCCATGTTACGTTCAAAAGGAGGTGATTTGAGTTAATATGATTTTGCAATTAGGGTTCAGAATTATTCGTCAATCACGCATTGTGTTTTGTCTCATTCTGTCTTTAACAATGCGTAACTGACGCGTTGGTTATTTTTCTTTTTTTTTTTAAATAATAAAACGAATCCAATGACTGAGAGGAACATCATGGAGCATCGTGCGGCTGACATGATTTTAGAATCCGTGAATGACGGATTTTGTAGACGGCCAAGATGGAAATAAGGAAACCATGGTGTGGCTAATTTTAATGGAGAATCCGTCAGCCACGGATTGCGCTTTTTCCAAAAAAAAATAAAATGGAGAGAATTGAGGGGTCAGATCAGGCCACGTCTGGAATTCTGTGGCTCTCCTCCTCCTACAATGCGTCATTGACACATTCAATGGTAACTAGCAAAAAAAAAATTTAGCCACGGATCAATGAAGATCCAATGGCTGGGATTTTACCAAGCTTCATCCAACGGTTGGGATGAAGAGTAGGGTATAGTAACCTGAAATCGACATCAAGAGTGATTTCATTTTGGTCACTCTCCTTCGAAGCAAGCTACTGGGTTGCTAACTCACTCTCCAGAGGCCATTGAAGATAGAAGAAGGTGGTCAGGTAAGTTTTTATTTTTTACATATATTAGGATTATGTATTTAGGGTTATATATATAAACAAATAGTTTAAATGATAATAATTTGGATTAGTTTTATGTTTTATTATTATTGGTATAGTTTAGGGTTGGATTAGAAAAGTTATTAGTGTTGGATAAAAAAATTGTTTAATTGTTGCTTAAGATATAATGGTTGTTTTTATATATATATTAGTTTTATGTTTTATTTTTATTGATATAGTTTAAGGTTGGATTAAAAAAGTGATTAGTGTTGGATAAAAAAATTGATTAATTGCTGCTTAAGATATAGTGGTTGTTTTTATATGTATATTAGTTTTATGTTTTAATATTGTTGATATAGTTTAGGGTTGGATTAAAAAAGTGATTAGTGTTGGATAAAATAATTGATTAGCCGCTGCTTAAAATATACTGGTTGTTTATATATATATATATATATATATATATTACTTTTATATTTTATTTTTGTTGATATAGTTTATGGTTGGATTAAAAAAGTGAGTAGTGTTGGATAAAAAAATAAATTAGTGTTGGATAAAATAATTGATTAGTTGCTGCTTAAGATATAGTGGTTGTTTTTATATGTATATTAGTTTTATGTATTAATATTGTTGATATAGTTTAGGGTTGGATTAAAAAAGTGATTAGTGTTGGAAAAAAATTGATTAGTGTTGGATAAAATAATTGATTAGCCGCTGCTTAAGATATAGTGGTTGTTTTTATATATATATATTACTTTTATGTTTTATTTTTGTTGATATAGTTTATGGTTGGATTAAAAAAGTGAATAGTGTTGGATAAAATAATTGATTAGTTGCTGCTTAAGATATAGTGGTTGTTTTTATATGTATATTAGTTTTATGTTTTAATATTGTTGATATAGTTTAGGGTTGGATTAAAAAAGTGATTAGTGTTGGATAAAATAATTGATCAGCAGATATAGTGGTTGTTTTTATATATATATTAGTTTTATGTTTTAATATTGTTGATATAGTTTAGGGTTGGATTAAAAAATTGATTAGTGTTGGATAAAATAATTGATTAGCCGCTACTTAAGATATAGTGGTTGTTTTTATATATTTATTAGGGTTATGAATAGTTTAAAATTATAATAATCCTAATTAATTTTGTTATTATTGGCTATAGTTTAGTAGTGCAGTGTTGTATGTAAATTGGTTAGTTAGAAGCTAATGAAGATATATTTGTTAATTTTTATATGTACATATGTTAGGCTTATAAATTGTTTAAAATTATAATAACTTATTATTATTGATATAGTTTAGTGTTGTATGATAACTGGTTAGTTAGAAGTTATCGAAGACATAGTTTTTATTTTTTATATGTATGTTAGGGTGATGGGTAGTTTAGAATAATAATAATCCTAATTATTTTTATTATTATTGATATAGTTTAGGGTTGTGTGATAACTGGTTAGTTAGAAGCTATAGTTTTATTATTATTGATATATGGTTTCTTTAATAAGTTAATTTCCTCATGCATTTGCAATTCATGTACCGGTAGAAGCTACGGAAGATTGGGAAAAAAATGGTGAAGCTGAAGAAACATATCACTCATAAGCTTAAGGAGCCTGAATATGTAAATTTTTACAACGAATTTTTATACCATTTTTTCATGATTAAAATATATGAAACATTTATATATATTTTAGTATTGTTTGGATTCATATGTTACATGAGCAATGAGACCACTAGTAATTGTGGTTAGTATTAATTTTGTTATTGTTATTATTAGTGATGATCCAATATGTATGAGTAAGCAACATATACCGGGTAGTACATAAACGAGTATTGAAAATATATATGAGCAACGTTGTGTAATGTAATGAGCAATATTAAGAAAACATGGATTAAGTTATACTTTAATTAGTTTGAGGATTACTTGATCTTATTATTCCTATGATAAGTGGTTTGAGGATCACTTTATGTTATTAAGATTTATGTTTATTATGTTTTAAAATTATTAATTTAATCCGTGAGTTATTTTTTTTAGCGATCAAGAAAATTGCGCACAAGGCATTTATCTACTCCGAGTGACTACGACCAAAGGATAGATGAAAAATTAATTAATGCCGGCTTCTATCACATTTCACAAATTAGGGGCAAAATACTGAGTCAGTCGTACCTGGTGTCAGCTCTTGTTGAAAGATGGGACCCGAATACACATACGGGTTAACTAACGGCCGAGATTTGGCTCTGTAAATTTTACGAATCTGATCCATTTTGTAAATGTTGTGCACATAGCTATGTCAATCAAGTCGCTGATTAGAACAGCATGCAACTACATGCCGGCATGGAATCCTGTCCACTTGGAATTCACCGCAGTCACAATGTCTTCTACGCAAGTCTATTGTGTACTTGACACCGTTGGGCATTTCTCGGACTTCGAACACATGATTATGTTTATCAAAGCAGTTGACTATTATGTTTCCAGAAGCTTGTTGGTTTTCTTGAAGCTTTTTGGTTACCAATTCTGAGAAAGGTTGTCCCGCCCTAATTCGAGCATCAGCCTCTGTTCGTTTCCTAGTGAACAACTCATTTAACCTGTAAAATGTTGCCTTCACAATGGCCGTGATAGGGAGACTTCTTGCCCCTTTCAGCACTCCATTAATGCACTCGACAAGGTTAGTCGTCATGTGGCCCCACCGAAGACCGCCATCATATGCCAAAGCATGTTGTTCCCGAGGGATCCTGTCCAACCATTGAGTGTAACGTTCCCCACTCGCTTTTAGCCGCCCATAGCGGGTTTCATATTCCCCGACTGTTTTGGAATACCCTGTAAATCAACACAAAAAAAGTCACTGGACAGATATGTATAGGAGGATCAATTTTGGTAATTTTAAGAACATTGTCAGTAACTCAAAAAAAAAAAAAAAACGTGACGTATGACTTACCCAAGTTCATCAGAAGCCTGTGTAAATACTTATCTCCAAAATCCCTTAGGAAGTTAGACCCAATGTGCCTAATGCAAAACATGTGGACGGTACGTGAGGGCTGCCAAGCCCCATTGCATCGTTGTACTGCTGAAATAATAGACGGATGCCGATTGGAGATAAGTCCTACACCATCAATTGTCACAACTGTGTTCGCAAATGGTTGAGAAAAAAGTACCATGCATCTGTTGTCTCGCCCTCGACAATGGCAAATGCGATGGGCACAATGTTATTGTTCCTATCTTGAGTCACTGCAACCAACATAGCCTCTTTATACTTTCCATATAAGTGTGTGCCGTCTACTTGTACTACCGGCTTGCACTGTCTAAATGCTCTGAGGCAAGGATAAAAACTCCAAAACACTCTACGTAGTATTATGAAGTCAGGAACCAACTCATCCCCCCGATAAGCGGGTGAAGTTTCAAACTCCACAGCAGCTGCTGGTTCTCTTGCTACCATCGCTCCAAACCATGTTGACAATGCCTCATAAGAGGCCTCCCAACCCCCGAAGATCTTTTCCACAGCCTTTTGTTTAGCCATCCATGCTTTGCGATAACTTACCGTATAGTTGAACTTCGATTGGACCTCGGCGATTACAGATCTTATTTTTATGGAAGGGTCTGACTCAATCAAAGGCTTAATTGCTTCAGCTATCATATCTGAGTCAAGCTTAGAGTGATCCTGAGAAATCGTTCCTCTTGTACAAGTGTGGCTACCATTGTACCTTCTTACTACCCAGCAAAACTTTCGCTTAATTAAGCTCACTCTTATCAGCCAAGCACAATTCACTTTATGTTGTACGCATTATGCATAAAATGTAGTGGGTTCAGACTCTTTTACCCAGTAATCTACCCCTCTGGAAATGGTGTATTCCTTCACTGCCTTTATCACGGACTCTCTGGAATTAAATTCC
>JASCZI010241669.1:183401-199529 GCA_036250425.1 Stylosanthes scabra
AAAACTCTCCGCCTGGGACAAAAGTTGGATCTGTCACATTAAAACCAACACATAACTATAGTTACTTTTCATCACAAACACCAAAAAAAAAATAGTCACACCACATAAACGAACAATCCTGAGTAATCACTTCACTATACCTTTTGTCATATTTCAAATTTAATAACGATAACAGTCATAATGTTCATAATAATAATAATAATAATAATAATAATTGTCATCTAATACAAACCAGGGTTCATGTCTTCAGCAAATTCTGGTGCATTCAAGGCATCTTCGTCCAAAACACGCATGAAGGACAGTTCTTGGAAAGGAAGTTCATTAGCAAGAGCATTGGCAACATCAGCCACATCTGATTCCGTATCATGTTCCAGTACGTCTTCTTCATTTGCATCCTGTATCTCATAGTTGCCTTCAAAATCTTTTTCACTTCGCTGTAATAACCTTCAAATGCCAAATCCGGCTGAACCTCTTCGACCGCTCCATCCACATAAGGTATTTGTTCAAACTCTACATACAACTTGATCACAGGTGCATATCCCATGTTTTCTAAATTGATTGAAATCATTTGTTGCAAACTCACATCATCCATGATAGACATTGTCTGAAACTGTACAAACCCTCCAAATACTAACACAGGATGCATATATAAAATACTTTTCAAAATTTTTATAACAGTAGGCTCCACATTCTGACAAATCACGTTCTTAAGCTCTTCGAATATTATCATAGGATGAACAACCAAAAAACATGGATCATTACACATAAATATTACACCATCTGACGTATGAGATAAAATCTGCCCATTATAATATATCTTGACATGAACTACCATCTTCATTCTAGTATAAAATGATTAACTACCAAAAAAGGATGTTACCTCAAACACGAGAGCAGCAAGAACGAACCACAAGAACGAAACTCAGCAATTGTGTTCTGGCCTCAGATGAGCTCAGTCTCGTTTTTATTTTTTTTCCAAAGAATCCGTCAGTGACGATTTCATTTTACATATTTTTTATTTCATTATAACACAATGCGTAAGTGACGCATTGATTGTATTTTTTATTTTTTTTTAATTCAATCCGTTTGTGACGCATTCAGTTTCTTTTTTTACTTTTTTTAATTCAATCCATGTGTGACACATTGTTTGTTGTTTTTTTTAAAAAAAATTAGTCTAGTGCAATGCGTCACTGACGGATTGCTTAGGCCATATTAAAAAAAATCACCATTACTTACTCATATTGCTGTAATGCACTCCGTGGGTTCTCATATTAAAAAAATCCTTCCATATAATAATCCTAATTAATATATAAATAGGAGATTGTAATTTAGCGGCGGTATTTTTGGGTGCCGTGAAACGATTTTGTGGCGGTTACCCAAATCGCCGCCTGTAACGGCTTTGCTAAACTGTTTTGCGGCAGTTTTTCACAACTGCCGGAATAACGGCCGCAAAACACAAAATACAGTAGCGTTGCATTTTGCAGCGGTTTAAGAACCGCCGTTAAATGACACCGGTTGAAAACAAGCTGATTTTTGTTAAACTAGTTACAAATCAGCGGCTTAGACTCGTGAACCACGCTCTTCCTTAGTGCACCAACACAATGTTGCTGCACCACACTAGGAAGCTCTCTCTTTTTTGTAATTAATTCTAAAAGTTTCTTGGGAGAGATTCAAACTAAGGACTAGTGGGTAGTTCAAGCTCCTTCAACATGCATTTCACTCCGCCAAGCCAACAAAACATTCGATATATATAGTTCTATTAATTATATTTATAGAAGTTTGTATAATATACAATTTGTGCATTATTTTGAATAATTTAAATTAAATTATTGATATTTTTATAAAATAATTTATTAAATTGTGGTTTATATTATATCCTTTATTTATTAAATATATTATATTAATCGTAAAAATTGAAGTTATCAATTTTTAATTAATTAGATTTGAATGATCTGAAATATTATTTTATTATTTAAATTTTTTTATTATGATTTTTAATTACATTAAAATCTAAGTTAAAAATGTTAAATAAATAAAAATTACATTTTGCGGCGGTTTTGACCTTAACCGCCGCCATATTCTGATCATTTATTCATTCCGAGGCGGTTCCTACATCAACCGCTGCTATACACACCAATTTCGCTGCGATTTTTTATAACCGTCCACTAAAAACCGTCGCAAAAATCATCCACATTGTCTATTTAGCGACGGTTTATTCAACTGCCGCTATTAAGCCGCAATAGCTAGAATTCTTGTAGTGACGATTTTCACACACACATATATATATATATATATATATACATATATATATATATATATATATATATATATAATTTTTAAGGGTAATGCTATTTGAACAAGTGGTTTTGACTAATCAAGTGCAGTCAAGTAATTTATTTCTATGCTAAATAGAATATTATTTCGGTATCAAATAGTATAAAAAGTGTACCTAAATAAAGTTCTATTTGATACCGAAATAGTTTTCTATTTAGCATAGAAATAAATTATTTGGTTGTATTTGGTTGGTAAAAACCACTTGTTCAAATAGAATTATTATATTTTTAAATAATTGGTTGCAAACTCGACGCATAACAATGAAAAAAAAAATGGCGGTGTGCTGTTTAAAGTATTCCGTTAACATTATCGTTAAGGATAGGTTTTAATAATAATCCCACCAAATAATAATAAAAAAAAACATTAAATTCATGACATAGAATCCAACTTTGTCCTACTAACATAACACACCACTTAATCCTAGCACTTGTAGTACATGAGCCATGCATACGTATAGACTCTTTTCAACTACCAAATCATCTTTATTTTATTTTATTCTTTCTTTTCATTAAGTTAGTTTTGCATTCATCGAATTAGCTACTCTCGCTGCATTTTGACATAGTATATATATATTCCATTTGTATATCTTCCTTTAAAATATGGTGGCCCGGGCGGAGCTAGAGTGTTTTCTAAGGGGGCCAAAATTTTTTAAGGCAAAAAAGTTAATAATTAATAATTTTATTGTGTATATATATATTGGAGTTTTTTGTACCATAATATATTGCTGATTATATTTAATTTTTTTAAAAAATAAAACTAGGAGTATATATATTTTGCGAAACTAAATCCTATTAAATTAATTATTTTTATATCAAATAAAAAATATTTTAATGTCAAATAATATAAAAAAATAGCTTAGAAATAAATATTTTTTAACATTAAAATAATTTTCTATATGACATAAAATAAATAATTTAGTTGGACTTTATTAGACACAATAATTTTTTAATTTATATATGTAATCGAGAAAATATTATACACATTACTTTATACTCTTATAATTATTTAATAAAAATAAGGATAAGGCTTTTTTTAAAATAAACAAATTTAATATGTGAAATTATATAAAAAAAATATTACTCAATAGGTTTTATTCTTATTTAAACTTTTTTATTTTGTTTTCTCGAAGACATGAATTTCATTAATTAATAGATAAAATAACTAAATGGTCTAAAATAGGATAATAATATAAAAAATATATACTTTTTAAATATAAATATATAATAACTGTAAAAAAATAAAATTAAAATATTAAGATTAAAATAATACTACTCTTATTTTAAATTCTTAATTATAAATATAAATGTGTTATAGTTTTTTTAAATAAAAAGACAGGGAGGTATAAAATAAAAATTAGGAGTGACGAACTAATAATAGTTACATATTTATTATACAATTTTTATGTTTGGGTGCCATTGTCCCCCTTAATTAACAACTACGAGGCACCGCCAGGACTCTAATACAGAGGCCAGTTGATATGACATAGGTCTTGTGAGAGCTGACGCGTGTTGTTTAAGATAATGAGATTAATTATATCATCATAATCATAATCATAACAATAATGGAGTAACATGTTTTTTTTTGGACATGGAGTAACATTTATTAATAAAATAATGTTGTTAGGCTGAGTAATTTTTTTTGTTTTAAGAAAAATAATGTGGGCTTGGGTTAAAATGTTTTGGATGTTTATTACATTACCAAAGGAAAAATAAAATGCATATGGATCCCAATAAAAAATTAAATGATGATTCTACAATGACACAATTGCACCCCTCTTTCGAGTTTTTTTGTTTTTGGTCAAGAGAAAATTTCTAAAAAAATAATAAATACATAGACACTTAATAAAAAAAAACACAGGTCACCCAAATTTATGTTCTCATAAGAATGGTAATTTTTTTATTCATTTTATTTAAATATTTATTTTCTTTGTTTTTCCCATCAATAACACTATATGTATGCTATGAATTACGAGCACTTTGATAAATTGGCATATCAAACACTATTTGAACATGATATTCATCGATACTGATCTAATATGCGTGTTGTTAGCTAATATTTATATTCAGTTAGATTAATTAATTATAGTTAGAATATAAATATCAATTAACACATGTCTTTCGTATTCATTTGTGTTCTAAAAAATTTTTAAAAAATATTTCTTTGAATTCATTTGACACTCCAAAATATCATCACGTGTCTGCGTATTCAACTTTATTCTTAACTTATACATTTTTAAAAATAATATATATTACAAATTTTTAAAACGTAAAATTATTTTAAATACTTTATATAATTAAAAAAACATTAAAAATAATTAAAAATAGTAATTTAGATTTTAATATAAATAAAATATAAAGATATTATTATAATTTTGTTGAAAATAAATTATACTAAGATTAAATCCGTGCGATGCAAATGCTTTATATTCTAATTTAACTTGGTTAATTAGATGTAGTGATTTTTAATAAATAACTTATCAATTAAGTAAGTCCACTCAAATCCAAATGTATTAAGTTTGTCCAACCGATAAAATTAAGAGTAATGCTAGAGAGCCAAAGTTAGGGAGCCCATAAGTGTAATTTGGGAAATAGTGGGTGGTAAAAGAGAAAAGAGAAAAGAAGGAAAAAACCTATTGGCCACCTATTGGCTAACAAACTGTGGGCTCTCTAAACTTTCTCAAATTAAATCAATATTGTGAGATACATGACTATTGAAAACGTCTCATGTTGGTACGTTGGTACAAATTTTCTACAACTCTATCCCTAAACATGTTCCCACCAATGGGCCCAAATATGAAACATATGATCTTTTTCCCTCTCACACTCTCTTTCATTCTATATCCATTTCTTTCTCTTACCATCACTCCTTCTCCCTATCTGTCTCCCTTTTCCTCCTTTCTCCTTCATTCTCTTTTTCCTTATCTCTCTCTTTCTCTCCCTACTCCTTCCATCTTTCTTCCTCTATTTCAATCTCTCTCTTTCTCCCTCTTTCTCTCTACCTTGCTTTCTATCTCTCTCTCCCAATCTCTCTCCCTATATTTCTCTTTTTCTCCATGATGCGTGTGCATCTTGAGTTGTTTTTAGCTTTAATTTCTCTTCAATTATGTGATTATTCTTGTGATTTATACTCTCAATTTGTCAATCAAACAAACTTGATGTTCTTTTGAGTTTTGTTTATGTTTATAGAATATTTCACAAAGGATTTTAGGTGATTTAAGATCAAACAAAGAGGATTGAAGAGAGGAGAACGAAGCAGAGAAGAAAAGAGAAAATTGGCTAAGTTTTGAAGCCCACGTATAACGTGGAGAGCCCACGTGGAGAGCCCACGTCATACGTGGGAATTAAATCAAAGATTGCAAAAATGGACAGAGAGCCCACGTTATACGTGGAACTCTCATGTCATACGTGGGAATTAGGCAGAATTGTGCAAAATTGGACAGAGAGCTCACGTTATACGTGGGGCTCTCACGTCATGCGTGGAATTAACTTCCAAAAAAAGCCAAAATCGACAGAGAGTCTCCACGTCATATGTGCGTCATGGCATAAAGAAGATGGTTTTGAGGCAGTAGCTACACGTTAGACGTGAGCTTATGGCGTCATGCGTGGGGAGCAACTCAAGCAACATCTAGATTTTTATCAAAGCCAATCCAATCTAAGTCATTAGGCATCAATTTCACTCATTAATCAAGGGCATGATTGGAAGATTAAAGATATGATTGATTGAAGACTCAAGAGAAGAAGACAAGGGCTTGTAATTTTAGGAGATAAGATTAGGATATGATTAGATTTTAATTTGAATTTGAATTTTACTTAGGATAGGTATAAGAAGTAACTTAACCATTAGGGTTAGGGACTTTAGCACAGATCCGTTTTCTATTATTCTTAGATCTAGTTTTCATTATGCAAAGCTAAACTACTCCATTGTTAAGGGTGAGGAGCTCTGTTCACCCAGCATGAGGTAGTCAACTATGTACATTCGTCTATTAATTCATTGAGGTATTTTCAGTTATCTTCTATGCAAGATTTAATTTTCTGTTCTTCATCCCAATAGTTTAGAATCACTGAGAGATGTTCTTAACTTGTCTAGGGCTAGATTAATTGGATTGAGAGATCTATTAATTTATGCTAGTTGGAAATTGAATCACATAATCAATTAGGTCTAACTAGAGATAGTCAAGCTAATTGTTATGCAACTATAATTCTGTGGGTTAAAATTGGATTAGAACTAGTTTGGATAGAGTGACATTTAATCTAATCTAGGATCACTTTTGAGACTCATAAGGATTAGAATATGATTTAGATCTTCACTTATTTATTTGATTGATTGACTAAGAGATTAGCTTTTGATTAGGTAAATAGAAACTAAGTTAATAAGAGATTAGGGCTTAGTTACACTAGATTCGTTGTGCTTGATAACTGAGAACCTAGAATTAGTATTCGAATGTATGCATTGGCCCTCAAGGGAAAAACATCTCCGAACCTCTTAACATCTCATTCCATTGATTTAATCACAAGTAATTTTATGCACTCTGTCTTCTTATTTTCGTGCAACACATCACCATTCTCCTTAAGGTTTTAATTTGATCTGATTAGAATAATTTATAGATAGTATTGTTTAGTCCTTTATTCCTCGTGGGAACGATACCCACTTCACCATGGTATTACTTGTACGATTCGGTGCACTTGCTGAGATCAGAGCGTATTACTCCACTGCTCACTTCTTCCTTCTCTCTCTTCTCCTCCCTCTCTTTCTTTCCCTATTTCTCTATCTTTATATATCCCTATCTTCCTATTTATCTCTTTCTTTCTCATATCTCCTTTTTTCTCTTGCGCACTCCTTCCTTCTTTCCTCTATCTCTCTCACCCATTTCTTTTACTTATCTCTCTCATTTTCTTTATTTCATTCTCTTTCTCTTTCTCACTCTTTCTATCTCTCTCACATTCACTCTTCCTTTCTCTTTCCATATCTATTCCTTTCTTCTTCTATGTATCCTCGGTCCCTCCCTCTCTCTCTCTCCTTCTATCTCGCCTCAGTCCCCTCTTCTCTCATCCTTTCTCTCTCATATTCCGTTTCTCATTCTCTTGATTTTCTACACTCTCCCTCTCTATTTTTTCTTCTCCATCTTTTTCTATCTCTCTCCCTTTCTATTTCACTATATCTCTATCCCTCTCTCTTTTCATATCTCTCTCCTTCTCTCTATCCTCAGTCTCTCCTTCTCTCTTTCCTTATACCTCACCTCAGTCCCCCCTTTTGTCCTCCTTTCTCTCATATCCTCCTTTTCTCATTCTTTCTCTATTTTCTACTCTCTCCCTCTCTCTTTCTCTATTTCTCCCACTCCCTCTTTTTCTATCTCTCTCACCTTCACTCTCCTTGTTTCTTTCCATATTTCCCCCTTTCTCCTTCTATTTGTCCTCAGTCCCTCCTCCTCCTCTCTCTCTCCTTCTATCTCGCTCAGTCCCCTCTTTTCTCCTCCTTTTCTCACTCACTCTCTCTTTCTCTTTCTCTATTTCTCCCTCTCCCTCCTTTTCTATCTCTCTCCCTTTCTATCTCACTATATCTTTCTCCCTCTCTCCTTTTATCTCTACATACCTCACTTCCTTCATATTTCTTTTCCTCTCCCTCTCTCTCCCTTTTTGTCTCTCTCCTTCTACCTACATCAATGGAGAAACCACGTCTAGAAGAACTTCTCGGATTCGAAAATACAAATAGTCTCTCTATTCTAGAAGATGTTCTTAGGAGAGAGACAACGTAGAGTGTGAGAGGTTTTTTTTTGTGATTGAGCGTAAGAGAGAAGATTGCTCCAATCAATCTGAATTTTTTAATGTTACAACGTAAAAATTTAGATTAGATATTATTTTAAATAAAACATAATTCAAATAAATTGGGTCACTTATACAAAAAAAAAAAAAAATTATAAGTTGGATCACCTTCATAATATATTTTGGTTATCATTTAACAAAGCCCACATTTGTTTTTATTAAAAAAAAGTGGCCCATCCCAATATTATTAAAATATTAATTGATTTCATCTCATTTGTATAACTAATTATTATACCTGTAATTGTTTTTTCCTTAAACGTCTTTATGAGCTAGGCCCATAACATGTGTCCAATTTCTATGAACTCTCTGTATTCTCTACACAGATTGACTCTGTGTCACAGTCCTCACCGTTATATTCCTTCGTTGGTAGGGGTGGCAACCCAACTCGTACCCGCGGGTATTCTATCCGCTCCTACCCAGTTGGAGCGGGTAATTACCCGCCCTGGTGTGGGGCGGATTCTGACCGATGCGGGTTTTCTAGTCGGGCGGGGCGGGATTGGGTTTAGGATGTACCCACCCCGGTATACATATATATAATTAAAATATATGATTTATTTATAATTTATTGTAATATTTTATAATCTTTTTATTGTCATATAAAATTTATTTAGTGTTTTTATTTTTTTAAATGTTCAACATTTAATTTTTATTTTAATTTATGTTTGGATTTGATTATAATTATATGAAAATTTTAAATTTTAATTTTATTTACTATTTTTTTAAAATAATAGAAGCTGGTAGGGGCGGACGGGTACCCGCAGGGTGGGTTAGGATATAGTTTTTTAATACCCACGAGGCGCGGCGGGACGGATTTTATATCTATAAAAATATGGTGGCGCGGGTCGGGTGGTGCGAAAACCCGCCCCGCAATATTCTTTACCATGCACTTTGTTTCTCAAATTCTTAGATAGGTTCCTAGTTAGTTCTTACATCACCGTTCAGCCACTTCACAATTTTCTACAATCCATTATAGTCACCGTTCAGCCAGTAGCTCCTCTTCTTTCATGTCAGGTTGTTGAACTAAAATACTGTTCTGACATCTCCAATATAGCAATACTACAAAAATAAGCCTTTCGAGTTTCGACGCACTTTTACGAAGATAGTGATTGATTGAAAATATTGTCACATCTTACATTCGAAATAGTGAGAGAAGGAGGAACGCTTACAAAGCGTTACAATTGTGTTTTCATATGGTCAAGCTTATAAAATGCTTATGCGAAGAGTGGCCATTTAGGGATTGAGATTTATGAAAAAAAAATGGTAGTTAAGTATGTGAGCATTTTCCATCGGAGGCAAGTTGACAATGAGCCAAACCTTATAAGCCTATTGATTCAAAGTGACATCCTTACCATGGATGTCATGGATGTCCTGCAATTTTCTCTCAATTAAATTGCATTATTATACACAATCCTCCAAATTAGGGTAAATCAAAATGCAACCATCAATAGAAAATAAAAAATATGAACAACATAAAAAAATTAATAGCAACTCAGCAAGTGAACAATAAAAAGTTAAAAAATAATGAACAACAATAAATCAGAATAACAACTTACACTCTAACAGGGAAGCATTGATTATTGAAAAAAAAAAAAAGGGAGCCTAAGTTAGAGTCTTAGGGAAGAAACCCTTACATGGTAGGATAACGTTGTAGGCTGGAGTGAGCACGCAGTCACGATTCGTGACGCTGGGAGCTGCCATCGTAACAAAGGCGTCGTTGCTTCATTCACACTCTCTCTCAATGAGTTTATTCCCCGGTGATCTACTAGGATTTCACTTTCAATTATGTTCAATAATGATTCAGTGTTTTGAGTGTGTTTGGAAACTCTATGGGAACTTAATAGAATTGAATTATTGAAAGAATTGATTTGTAATTCTAATTTTTGTACCAATTCTTAGATTTGGAATAAAAAGAATGGAACGAAGCATGAATGTTTAAAATATATTTAATATTATCATTTTATTCTAAACAAGAAACCGCTTCTTCTTCCTATTTTTTTCTTCCTTGCTGCATGACACTCAATTTATTCTTTTAATTTTAATCACAAAAGACAACTACAACACCATTTTCTTCTATTAATTTCGAGAGATTGGACTCTTCACCAATTCACACAATACCTCCAAAATCAATAGACTTAGAGTAGCTTTATTTATGGATTTTCTCTATGACTTCAATAAAAAAGTAAAAAAATATTTTTTGAAATTAAACTTACATGCTGACTAGAGGAGGGAAGAAAAAAGGGGAAAAGAGAATGGGGAAGGCAAACGAGAAAAAAGAAAAAGAATGAGTATATTGGGAAACAATTAATATTCATGTACACATAAAACACACAAACACATCTTAATTAATTATTTCTTCATATGCGCCCTAAAAAAGATTTCATCTCGTGAAACGCGCTTTTTCTCTTTCTTCTTTTTTCTTCCATGGTTTTCTTCTCCTCTTTTTCTTCTTCTTCCTCCTTCTTCTTCCTCTTCCTCTTCCTCTTTTCTTCTTCTTTCTTCTTCTTTTTCTTTTTTCTTCTTCTTCACCGCCTTCGCCTCCATCTCCGCCCTACCTCCGCCTCTGCCACCATTTTTGTACTCTGCTTCCGTCTCCACTTCGTACTCCGCCTGTTTCTCTTTTTTTTCCTCCTTCTCCTTCTCCTTTTATGTTACGTTGTTGTTGTTTTCTTCTCCTTCCTCTATTATGTGGTTGTTTTTGTTCTTCTTCTTCTACTTCTCCTGTTATGTTACGTTGTTATTCTTCTTCTCCTTCTTCTATTATGTGGTTGTTTTTGTTCTTCTTCTTACATGGTGGTGGTTGTGGTTGTTGTTGTTTTTGAATTGGTTTGTTAGTTTTATTATTATTAAGTTTAAAAATTATGCTCAAATTGGTTTAATATTCTATTCATCTAAATATGAAAATTCTGCTCGAATTGATTTAAAATTCTGCTCAATTTGGTTTAACATTCTGTTCATCTAGATATGAAAATTCTGCTCAAATAGGTTTAACGTTCTGTTCATCTAGATATGAAAATTCTGCTCAAATTGGTTTAACGTTCTGTTCATCTAGATACGAAAATTCTGCTCAAATTGGTTTAAAATTCTGCTCAAATTGGTTTAACATTCTGTTCATCTATATTTGAAAATTTTGCTCAAATTGATTTAAAATTTTGCTCAAATTGGTTTAACGTTCTGTTCATCTACATATGAAAATCCTGCTCAAATTAATTTAAAATTCTGCTCAAGTTGGTTTGAACAGACATTCTGTTCAAACCAAATCCCCTAAATTCTACTTGAACAACATTCATTTTGAGCAGAACCAATTTACACTTAACAGAACCTTAAACTATTCTTGAACAGAATGCTACATATTTAAACCCAATTCCCCTAAATTCTATTTGAACAACATTCAATCTTTACCAATAAATAGCATCAAACAGAATCCCAATTCAATTACAACAGCATTTTGAGCAGAATCCATTAACCATTTTGAGCAGAATTTTAAATCACACTTAGCAGAACCCTAAACTATTCTTGAATAAAATGCTACATGCTAAAACCCAAATCCCCTAAATTCTACTTGAACAATATTCAATCTTGTAATTGCTCTTTTTTTTTAATTTTTGTGGAAGAAGAATACATCCCCAAGTTTTTGAATACTTTTGAATATTTTTAATGGCAACATAGAAGAAAAAGAAGAATAAGAAGAAGAAAGAATAAGAGGATGAGGAGGAGAGGGAAAAAGAAAAATAACAACAACAATGTAACAGAGAAGGAAAAGGAGGAGGAGGAAGAAGAAGAGGAGGCGAAGGCAACGATGGAGGTGGGGGCGGCGATGGAGAAGAAGAAGGATGAGGAGGAGGAGGAGTATCGTTGTGAATGGAGGCGATGATGGAGCGTTGTGATTAAGCATTTGTGAGACGTGCGTGAAAGTGGGGCAGTGGGTTTTTTTCGTGAGTTTCACGCGCCTGGGATGTAAGTGGGGAAGATTTATGTGTTTCATGTGTTTATGTGTACACCTAGTCTTATTGTTAGAAAATCAAATTATACTAACGGTAATATGAATATTTTAACTTTAAATATAAATCCCATATGATTGGATTTGTAATTGAGACTTATATTGCTACGATTTACTTTTCATTTAAAGATGAAAATTCTCATGAGAATTTAAATTAATGGAATTTTTATGTTCCAAAAGATGGAAAAGAATTCAATTCTGAACAGAATTATGAATCTAAGCACAATCTTCGTTGTTTAATTTTATTTGTATTGTTTTTTTTAAGTAAAAAATTAAGACTAAAAAATTTATAAGAAAAAATGGTAAGGTTGAGAAAATTGGTACTATTTTATCAGTTCATCAGTTAATCGTCGGTTCAGCTAGGTTTTTAATCGATCTTATGCTCACATGTTTTTTCATAGGACCGAATTGCCTAGAGGATAAATTTTTTTTTTCAGCTGAATCGGACGATCCGATTCGATTTTCAAAATCATAGTAGAAATTGAAGGATTAAAATTTGTAGGAATTGACATTAAAACTTTAATAATTTTTTCTCAAATATCTTCATTCAACTTTTAGAATTTCAATATTAACTTTTATCTCTTATTCACCAACTTAAGTCACTTTCTATTTTTGAGTGATAGTCTTAGTCTCTCTCTCCCAATTTATGTCTCTTCTCCAAAAGTAGCCTAACACTCAACACGCACAGAAACACGCACAAAGAAAGCAAGAAATAAAGAGAAGAAATGGAAAGAGAGGTAGGTGACAGAAACAAGAGAAGAAGATGTTGCGGGGGTTGTCGCCGCCGCTCGGCCGTCAACGTAGAGAGAGAGGAAAGAACCAGAGGAAGATAAAGCAAAGTCAGAGAAGGGAAGCAAGAAATCGAAGAAGAAAAAGAGTGAGAATTAGAGGGCAAGCCACCGTCATCACGCAATCGCAAGTTGAGAAAAAAGCTCGAGAAAGAGTAGTAAGAAAGAGAGAGACTTCCGAAGAGACAGACATTGATGGACAGAAAAGTAAGAAGGAGCGACGCCATTAAGGGTAGAGTGTTGTGCTCTCTGCTGGTGCTCCCTAAAGCGATTATCTGGTTCTCTTGTTCACCGTGACCCTCTCAATTCTCTTTGTCATCGTAACCTATCCTATCATCTCTGCTCGCATTTTGAAACCTTAGCCGTGGAAGAACTACCAAGAACTGATGAGCTGTGATAAAAAAAAACGGCAAAGAACAATGAAGAACGATGAGCAGGGATTGTGATGACGAATAATTGAGATGATGTGTACAAATTTTTTGGGCTGCTTGATAGTTTTGATTATATAATTTGCAAATATAATGTTTGTGTAAGAATAAACCTCACAGTAATTTATCCAAGATCACTTAAACACACATAATGGCACTATTATTTTTATCACTCTCAAACTCACCAAACACTCATGACTAAAGAAGAGAGAATTCCTTATAACTCAACATTTCATTAAGAGGACAGATGAATTACAATAAGTCAATAACTATGCTTCACCCAGTTTATAATACAACAGAGGCGGTGAAATATTACATGTGTTTTGTCAAATGAAATTTTTAGTATGGCGGCAGTGATTTTTAGTTGCAGGACTTTTAATCTATTTTGAACTTGGTTTTGTGTGACTAAGTCGATTTGAAGATGATTCTTTATATATCAAGTTGATGCAGTGCTAACTTGGTACAAGTTTTATTAGAGATTCAACAAAATGACAATATTTATTAGATATACAATATAATACAAACTATACAATAAACCAAAAACCTTCTAAAGGTATGTTGTTATCTTTGTACAAAATGTAAGCTATAGTTAATAAGATTATACACATTTTTTCATCATCATTTCATGAAATGGAACAATCAGGTACGTGACTCACGAACCCATTTCAAATCCAAATTAATTGGCATGAAGCTCTTGACACTAGCAGACCAAAAAACACAAATGACAACATCATAAACGACCTGTGTTCTTTCTCCTTCGTTTTCTAATAAAATGACGTTCAAATTCAGGTTGCCAAGGAAACAGACGGGTTCGTCGATCCCTAAAAGTTTTTAAGACCCAATTCCTTAGCCTCATATCCTTAACCTCACAAAACCGGTTCGACCAATCTTTCGGTTCAACCGCTTTAGTCCCTACTCCAGGAACCCTATCCTTTGATCCCACATTATTGTTTTCCTGCCAATCCGCCACAAATGCTGAAACTCTCCTATAAAACTTCTCCTTGAACACTTCCCATACTTGATACTTGTAATGGTTAATTGCCATCACACCCTTCTCAAGTTCAATGGCCACAAATGGTGTTCTTAGATGGAAATGGTGCACTACATTGATTAGGCTTTGGTTCAATGCATCAGGCCTTATTATGCTTTTATGCCTTTCACTTCCCAATAATCGACACGTGTACCCGACCGTTACCCCTTCTCGTGGGACTTTTTTCAACCCAGAAGGCCCAAAGCTATAGCATCGTGTCCTTATTTCACCTAATTGTAATTTTGTGAAAACGATTTTATTAGTTAGAACTGCATGTCTTAAAGTAATGTATATTCTGAATAATAATTTTATTTATATATCAAAATTACCTATTAAATCAGTTATTATTGAATAATATGCATTCAAATACTAAATAGATACTAAAAATAAGCTAAATTAACATGTATTTTATATTTTAATACGTATTATATACTAATGGTTGATTTGGTAACTGATTTTGATATACATCTAAGTATAATTCTATTCAAAATCTCTTAAAAAATGATAATTTTTAGAATTAAAGAGAAGTTGTCTAATATTAACTAACTAAAAAGTTATTTTATTATATCTTTTCTTATAAAAATATAAAACGCAACAATTTATGTGTAGATTTTTTTTGTTCTATACGTAAATCTTGTATAGTATAAATATAAATTATCTTGAAATATTGTGTATCAATATGTAGAAAAATTGATAGAATTTTTTGAAAACTATTTGGTGTATTAATCCATTATAAAAAATAGTGACTAGTCACGTGAAGCCATTTTCGTGTAAAATATTAGTTAAGATTTTGGTAAATATTATTAAAGAATTTAGTTAAATATATTAAATTATTTAATAATTTTTAACATTATCTTGGTATAATTAATTTTAAAAAATTAAGCCTTCCCAATTACTATAAAATTTAAGTGAATGGATTAATATATATATATAGAGAGAGAGAGTTTAACACAGACCAAAATACACATTAAAATTCATAAATATAAAAGTACATTTCAAAAATTGTTTTGGATGAACAAAAATACATCCCATGTCCACAAACCCACCCACTAAGGGCATATGGGACTTTTGTCCATGGAAAATACTTTTTTAGGTGTAATTTAATTTACGATTTTTTTTATGTTTTTTTTTTTTAACTCAACTCTTTTATGTGTATTTTTGTAACTTTATTTTCAATTAAACCGACAATCAGTGGCGGAATCAGAAATTTTGTAAGAGGGGGCCAAAATTAAATATAAAAAATTAAAATATAATGTATTCAAAATTTAAAAATATAATTCATAAATAAAAATTAACATTTAGTAACATATTTTATAATTTTAGTACTTTTAGTCTTATTTTACTTACGATATTTTATGATACTAAAATCATCGATTATCATATTTAAATTGAATTTTGAAATAATCTTTTTTCAATATTTGTAACATAATTTACTAAAAATTGTCTTTATCTTATTTCAGTATCTTATTTTAATAAGTTTCTCTTAAAGACTTAAAAAAATTATAATAATTTTATATTTTTAGAAAAAAAATCAAGAAGTGAACAAATTTATCTAGTAATATTTATATATACAAGATTACTAAGTGTAGACACACTTATTTTGTCCAATTAAGTCCAATCAAATTGTTTATTTTGTATGTTAAATAAAATATTATTTTAATATCAAATAATATGAGCTTTTATTTTACATCGAAATGATATATTTAATATAAAAATAAATAATTTGATTAGA
>JASCZI010241669.1:212117-228518 GCA_036250425.1 Stylosanthes scabra
TGGGGTTGAGAACCTATCATTCCCAGTTGACTCCTAGGTCAACTACTCTATCCTAGGGGCTCACGTCACGTAGGTAGAGTAACAGATAGCAGCGTAGCACATAGCGAATCAAATAGTAATGGCAGATAGCAGAGTAGACAATGAAGCAGAACAGAGACTCAAGAAGAACGACTCAGACAACCACACAAGATAAAATAAGGCAAACAAACAAGCAAGACAAGCAAAGCAATGAAATACGGTAAACACACACAATCAAATGCGCAAACAAGTATGATGCATGCCTGGTCCTAAAGCAGACCATGAACTCATGCGTCGGTTTACTTCCCGCACCCGACGATTACTAAGGTTAACCTCAGTATGGTTCACTCCTGTCAAATGTCGTGGACTTTGGCTCGTCCAAAGCGGCCATGTTCCATTGGCTAGAACATGTAGCACAATCAAGTTCCGTTGGCTAGAACTTGGGGCACAATCAAGTTCCGTTGGCTAGAACTTGTGGTACAATGGTACCCCAGGTACTCAAACAAAAGGGTGAGGATCCCGTCACCAGCAAATAGCGCAAGCAAATAAGAAACCGCATCGACAGGAGGAACAGGATGATCATTACAGCCTTTAGGTAGCTAGCCTTCAAGCTTAATTCTCAGACAAGCGGGATAACACCCAGCCCTTCCGGCTCTTATCACTTAGTCAAGTGGGACAACACCCAGCCCTTGCAGCTCTTATCATTTAATCAAGCGGGACAACACCCAACCCTTGCAGCTCTTAGCTCATAGTCAAGCAGGACGACACCCAGCCCTTGCATTAGCATTACTCTAGCTTTAGCTTCAGCCTCACAGCATAGCATAGCTCTTAGCGTTCACCGGTTCGTTCCATTGAACCGTTAGCCGGAATAGCATTCTGTAGCCGGATTAGCCTTCGGTCTACATGACTTAACTGAACCAACCGGTCTGACAGTGACACAAGTCCGATAGGACCGATACTTGGTCGGTTGCCAGACCAATCCATTTCAAGGGATTAAACCGGTCCAGAACCATGAACCATTCCTAAGAAAGAAACCCGGTTCGGTCGTCGTGTCCCATACCATCGTCGACCAAACCGAATCGGTATCAATCGTCACATCTAGGTTTACTCACTCAAGTTTGGGGCTTTCTCATTACATAGCGTATTTATACAAAAATGCTCTACTATTCTCTTGAGGCTTTTACTTCTTAATTTCATATGATTCAATTATGAGAGCATATCATAGCTAAGTGATTAACAGATTATGGATATCTTTCTTCGTAGCTTTTATAACTTATAATCTTTGCACTTAGCTTATATTATTAGCAGCTTATGATCATATATTTCTTAGACTCTTTCAAAGGCTTTTCCTTATAACCATATATATATATACATAAATATTTCGTATTCAAATATGTTTGTCATTAGTTTCAAAAGCCCTTTCTCAAATTATAATTTCTCCAAAACATAATTTATTTTCTCAGCCTTTATCTTTTACTGTGTATTATCACTTTCATTAACATTATCATCTTCATTTATTCTCTTATAAACTTCTCACTGTAATTATCATTACTTTTATTAGTGGCTAGCTTCGAAACTAACCGTTCTCTTTGGATGTTTTACTTAGCTTTTTATGTGTATTTCATCATCTTATTTTCTATTCAAAAAAATTATTTCTTTAAAGAAAATCCAGAATCAAGGCACTTGATTTAAATCCCATTTTACCATCGTGTCATTTTTCCGAAATACCGAAATATCGTTAGTTTACTAAAACTCGCATAGAAAATTCATTTCAAATCCTTTTCGACTCAAACAAAAGTCATTCTTCTTCTAACACTTATGCTTACCCATTGTAAAAACAGTTTTGCCATATATTAAATTTAAATGACAACTCTGCCCTTATCATTTTCCTTTAAAAAACCGAAATGTACTAGTTTACGAAAATATTTATAACTTTTTCGTTTCAAAACCTATGAAGGTCAAACCAGTTGCATTTTGACACTAACACATCCCTTTACCTCCAGTAAAAATAGTTTTAACAAAAGATACTTTTGAAATGACGAAACTGCCCTTGGACCCTTATACCCGTTTCGGTTTTTTACTAGTCTAAGTAATTAATTTATTTACCTAAGTTAACTTTACTGTTTTAAGGTGAAATTTTATATTTAGACTCATTAGACACATATAAGACCCCATTTAAAACAGTTTTGAAAACAACTTTTATTAAATGACACTTTTACCCTTTTTACCCCAAAACTAGTAAAAATACTTTAAGCCACTTTAAAGCTTATTTCTTTTTACTTCCGAGGTTAAAACCATTTTAAAACATATTTATTTAGATACTTCAATTCTGGAAATTTCATAAAACACTTTTATTTACCATTTTACCCCTAGCTTTTAACACATTTATTTTCACTTTAAATTATTAATCTTTTAGAACCGATTTATGTATATTTTAGTAAATCTTTTAATCATTTACATTTTTTTGCCCAAACTTGAGGAAACCCTTGGCCTCTGAGCACAACATAGCAAGCACAATTTAGAAATCACAATTTTGATCATCATTGCTTATCAAGCAAGGACATGGCCGATTGGCCTTATAACATTATAAGCCACTTTTGGCAAGCATAAGCACAATATATCAAGCAATTAAGCATAGCAATGCATCATCACATATCAAGCACTCAAACAAGCATAGCATTCATATTTTCAAACAAAGCTCCAAGCTTTTAAGCATAGCATCACACATCCCTTTTAAAGCTTTAATCTTTACCGAGTCTTTTAGCATACGAATCATTTTCAAACATATATGACCCAAAACAAGAATCTATGGACCCTAACCCCCTTACCTCTTGTAGATCTCTTGTAATAGCCAAAGAATAGACACCACAAGCCCTTTGAAGATCACAGCCAACCAAAAGCTTTAAGCTTGATCCCTAAACAAAAATATATAACAAAGATGGTAGCTTTATGTGAGTGTGGGCTCTCTAGGATCATGAACTAGAATGGTATTGTATTTACCTCTATTAAACCAACGAAATGAAGGAGGAAATGATGATGAGGACTACGGCCAAGAGAGCTTGGAAGGAGCAAGCTTGATGTTGAAGAAAAACCTTGAAGATGGTGGTGGTGTGTATTCGGCCAAGAGGAGCAAGAAGGGTAGGAGCTTGTTCTTGCTATTTCTAATATGATAATGATGAAGAGGATGATAAGAGAAGAAGAATGGTGTATGATATGATGGTGTTTAGGCTTTGGTGTTCTTCATGATGTTCTTCATGATGTTCATCATGTTCATATGAACATTCAAAGTGTTCTTGAGAAAAGTGGGTGTTTGATCTTTAAAAGAAGGAGAGAGAATGTGTTTTTGGTGTTTTCATGAAGTAAAAATCTGAAATGGATGGGTTAGAAGAGAGAGAGAGAGTTTCGAAAGTTTAAGAGAGAGGTTAGAGGATTTGTGGAGTTGTTTTTGGTAGAATTTTTGGATGAAAGATTAAGTGAGTGGTAAATGAGTTTAAGTGTGGTTAAGTGAATAAGTAAAATTGAATATGAGAGTGAGAAAAGAGAGAGAGTGTTACGAATGGGAGTGCTCATCAAGTAAGGAAGATTTTTGTTTGTTTTTGTTATGAAGTGTGTAGTATATTTTGTGGGGTAATGGTAAAATAAAATGATATAATAATATAAAGGTGGTAAAAGAAATAATATAATATGAATAAAGGTGATATAGAAAGAATAAATGGGAAGCTTTTGCATGTTCCTAAGCCATGCAACCAATGAGAGAGAAGCCTTTTCAAAAAGGTGTTTCAAAAAGCAAAAAGCAAGAGAGAGAAAAACTAGAAGGTGTCATAAAATGTTTCTAGGGTATTCTTGGCATTACGTCTCAACTTTTACGGGGCGACTAAGGTCCAAAAACGTATTATAGCATCGCGCTATAATTCTACAATTCCGTCGTATCTTTCGTTTTACCGAATTTGCGATCGGACGTTTCGCGATGAGAACAAGCGTCGCTAAAATGGCAAGAAATTCACACTTTGAACTTCATCAGCCTTGGGCTACCAACTCGAGATTATCTAGGGAATTAACAATTTCCGTTGGAGATATTTTTCTCGATATCCTCCGTTCGTTCTAAAAGCAGCTGAAACGGTCAAACCGTCGCCAAACAGCGTACTGTCGCTAAAAACAGAAATTTACTGAAGCAAGCAAACACTGGAGACGAACTCCACATCAAACACATCTAGGGTATCAAAAACCCGTAAACACGCCATCATTCATTAAAAGTACAAAAGCAAAGGCGGTTCACACGTTTCTGTCAGAAACGGGAATAGCAGAAAGACGGAGTGTTACAATGGTTATTGGTTCTATTTTGTTATATTATACTTATGATTATCTAGTTATACGTCGTTGTTAAAAGAAAAATAATTATGCATTATAGTAAAGTTGATGAAGTAATATTGAAATTGTATTTATGCATATTTAAAAATTATGAAAAAAGAAAAATAATTACGCATTATAGTAAAGTTGAGGAAGTAATATTGGAATCGTCAATGTGTAGATTTGTGAATATTTAAAAATTATACAATAGGTAAAATTTAAATCCATGACGTAAGAAGACCATCTTCACTACCAATAAACCAAGCTAATCATTGTGATATAATGTGCATTTTGTATATATATTATATAAGGATGATATATATTTTCTAATTAATATATATAAAACTAAAATATTTTATTAATTATTATTTTTTGTTTATTTAACTATTATTTTTTTTATATTCACTCTTTTTAAAATTAACTTTTAATTATATAAAATATTAAAATAAAAATTAGATTCCAATTGTTTAACATAGATGTCTAATAAATTTAAAATAATTTTGTTAATGTATATATTAATTTCTTTTAATATTTCTAATGTCTATATTTTAAAAAAATAATATTTTAGTGTTATAGACATTAACACATAAATTAAAAAATAATTATACTGTTTATGTTAAAAAATATTAACAAAAGTTAATTTTTTACTATAGATATTAGAATTATTATAAAAAAATTTAATATATACATCAAAATTATTATTTTTCAGAAGAGTGCTAGAGAATCAACTTTAGGGAGGCATTAGGGAACCAATGATTAAGTTATCATCTAAAATTTATATGAGTTATCATCCTTAACTCATATATCAAAGGATTAAATTATCTTCCAAAATTTATATGAGTTATCATTCCCTATTGGTCATAATATATTGGCTCCCTAGTCTTTTTCTATTTTTTAGTTTATTAGACATTTGGATTAAACAATTGAAGTTTAATATTTATTTTAATCGTTTTATATAATTAAAAATGGTTAATTTTAAAAACAGTAAATATAAAATAAAAATAATAATTAAATGAACATAAAAATAATAATTAATAAAATATTCTATATTTTTATATATTAATTAGAAAATATAATTTATCGTTATATAATATATATAAAACAATGGATAACATATTATAAAAATTAGCAATAATGATAATAAAATTGGTCATCATATTTTAGGTTTGTATTTCATTTTTCCCTTTCTTCGAAAGCACTCAATGAGTTACTTAGATCCACAGTACTAAAGCTTCAATTTTCTACCTATTTCATAGTTTTATATATGCACAAATTCGCACCTCATCCGCACTGATATATAATGTGAGTTGCCACTGGTAAATGAGTGACAACCTAATAGTTTAAAAATAGTAATATTTTAGGAAATAATTTTTTTAAATAATAGCAATCAAATAAATTATCCTAAAAAATTGTGATTCAACATCATGTTTAATAATCAGACTTTTGAATTAAAATTTTAATTTTTATTCTAAAATTTGGAGAATAAAATGTTTTGAGAGAAATGTTAAACACTTTGTCTCCATATTACTTTCACTTAAAAATTATAAAAAAATTTTTATCTTTTTCTATTTGTGATTAGGATGTTATTCTTTGGTTTATACTTCGAATAAAATCTCAAAGTAGCTCTTAAGATTGGACTTTTGTAGCAAGATTCTAATTGCATTAATTTAGTCTCTGTGATTAAATTTTCAACAATGCTACGTAGCTAATAAATTATTAACCAACAGTGACCAATAAAAATTGATCATCCAAAATTAAAAAATAAATCCTCTAAAATCATAAAATATGGTCATCTAACAAATTAAAATTGATCTCCAAAATTAATGAAAATGATCATTCGAAAATTAAAATCAATAGCAAGCGTTGATGGTTTTACCATGTATGTAGCTCCAAGTGCCACTGTCACTCGCCGCCGTGGTGTTCTATCTTCCTCTTTCGCGTTTACTTCCATTCTCTCTTCCTTCCCAGCCCTGCTTCAAGGCAGCGGCGCCTGCGGCTTCCGAAGCCAGTGAAAGGGGCGCTCCTTGTGCTGACCGAAAGTGTTGTCGGCACCGATGGCACTTAGTTCTCGGTAGAAGAAGAAAAAAAGAAGAAAAAGATTTGAACACGTTGGCTATGTTGATTGTTAATATTATTATCTACGGAGATTTCCTCTTAAACTTTGGACACCATAGTATCTCCTAATCAATTTTCGACAATTAATCAGCACCAGAATAATAATTTAGCACATCCATTATCACTAGAACTAATAAAACAACACCAATTTTGTAAGCATCATGCTACGCTGAAGTACTTGTTTTAAAAATATTATCTTTTGATGTGACCGGTGTTATTGTGGAGCTCATGGGATCATTCAATAACTTAAGCTGGTTGTGCAAGCTTGATATAGTGAAAAGCGGCTTGGACCTGATTTAAGGTGTAGGCTTCAAATTTTTGTTGGGTTGGGGTTAGAATATTAAAAAATATGGATTAGGAATTGGAGTTAGAATATGGGTTTTTTCATGTCAAATTAAAAAGAGAAAGAACGAAAGTGGGTTATCTTTGTAAGGCAGGCAGAATTTATGATTAACTGTATTTAAATAAGAAAAAAATGCCCTTTCAAGATTTATTTTAAGAAGACTACAATACCTTTATATGATTAATTAAGATAATTTAATTTCAATAAAGACTTAAGTAGTTTTTATAGAATTTATTTTAAAAAAAACTAAAATAGCCTTTTAGAATTAAATTTGTTTAAATTTACTAAAAATATAATACTTTGATTTTATTAACAGGTGTTTGTTTAGATATAATAATTGACTTATAAGTATTGATACCATGAAATATGTGAACTGAAAAAATTGGCGCATAATAAATTTATTTCATCACATTTATTTTAAAAATAAATATTAGATCATATTATATATATATTAAAAAGACTAAAATTACCCCTTTTATTTTTGTTATCAAAATATTTTTATAATAAACAAAAAGATAAAATAAATAATCTAAGAAGATTAAAACAAAAAAACCAATTGTTTATGAAAGAGTAAACACTATTTCCGGTCTCTGAGCTTTTTCGCTTTGGACTTAGCGTCCCTTAATAAATCTAAACCACAATAGCAGCTTTTAAGCAATTAAAAAATAAGACAAATCGACCCCTGACATGTCACATTGTAACATATTCTCAAGTGATTTCAGGGGTTGATTTGTCTCATTTTTTAATTACTTAAGGCAGTTTCTGGGATTTGGATTCATTAAGGATGTCAAGTCCAAAACGAAAAAGCTCAGAAGCCAAAAAAATATTTACTGTTTATCAAATTTCACGAATAAAATTGGATTATCTGTAACATCCCAACTTCTAACCCGTCATGCTTAAGTAATGACGACACTTGGAGTTAGAAGTTACTATCCTTCGAAGCCCTAATTTGTATGTAACTAAGTATATAATATAAGTTTGTCGTACTAAATATGAGCGTTTACTAATCAAGATATTAGAGAAACTCATAAAATACAAATAAGCAGATACAAATAAACAAAAATTTAAGGAAATCATGCCTTCACAACCACAATTACTTTTACAAGGGTATTTTAGCATTTTTACAATAAAATGTAAATATCTAATATCTCATACAATCAAACCATATTAATTAGTTATATAAAGGTATTTAATTTTTTAAAAGTGACCCTTAAAGGTTGTTTACTTAAATTTATAATGAAATTTAACAACCTTTATTTAAAGAGGTATTTTTTAAAACAATCATACTAGTTAACTAATAAAAATTCAGCTAATATTAGCCAACAACTTAAATTAGATGTTTTATTTTTTTATGTTTCGGATATTTTGTTTTTTAAGCTGTGGATGTTCTGTTTCTAAAAACATATAAAGTTGGTTAAGGTTGCTTAAGGTTTCGGATGTTCTATAATTTCCATTGTGGATGTTCTGTAAACAATAATTTCGGATGTTCTGTTTTTTATTTTTTAACCCTAAAAGATTTTTTTGCAAAATTACTATAAAAAGGTAATTTATTCTTTTTACCAATATTATTCAAAAGGATATTTTAGTCTTTTCATAGTTAATTAAAAAAGACATTATATTATATATTTTTAAATTTAATAAATATTTGGAGTACTACATAGGTCTGGTCAATATTTGTAAAACAACCATAAACCAAATTAATCCTTTCAAGGCCCATTACATAGTAATAAAATCTAACACCACGGCCTGCTAACTAGCTAATGATAACCATCGCCTATGATCCACCACAACTCCTGAAACCCCTTTGTACTGCCCCATAAGCCAAGTCTCCATAAGCCAAGTCTCCAACCTCCAGGCTCCAGCTCAACCAATTCAACATACCTTCAGTTCTTCACGCAGCCCGATGTCTCATGATTCCTTGATTCCTCTGACATGGGTAATGAACGCGTGTCTTCATCCAATTGCTCATACATGCCATAATTTCTCTCTCTATAGAAATACCTCTGTATAATAGAACCCTCCATTTTGTAATTAGAGTGTAATGCATAGTAAATAATGGCATATTAATCAAAACAGACAAGATTTTTAACATATATTAATCAATACAATCTTGTTTATCCTTCGTTAGGAAAAATAACATTGTTTTATTAATCCTAATTACAGTGACCGTGCCAGAACATTATTCTCGTGTTAATTCAATGCTGGAAATTGGTGAGGGTTACTATAGAACCTAAAGTTTAAAGGTGTCTATTAAGGTGAAGAAAAAAAAAGGTAAATAAATAAAAATAATTTAAATTAAATGATTAAAATAATTGCATATTTTGTCAAAGTTCTATATTTTCACCTCAATTCAATGTTCGATAATCATTCTCTTGATACTTTTCATTCTTTTTCTCTTTACAAAGAACTCTCTAAGTTCGAAATACTGCTATTAGAATCTTACGGTTATTTTTAGTATATGGGCCTAGTCTCGGTTAATTTTTGGGCTTTACTCTTCGTACTTCATATCTTCCCTCTCGTTAACGTTGTTGCCTCTGGTAACACAAGGGCTTGCAAGTTGCAACCATCGCCGGCGCCAAGAACCCAATCATCGCCGTCGTCAGAAGCCGCAGGAAGAAAAGTAAGTTCCTGTGTCCCCTGTTCTTGTATTCCTTCTTGTCCTCTTCTACCTTCTTTTGTTGTTTTCAGTGCTGGGGTTTGCCTTTCCTTGATTGTTTCCAATTTCATTCCTTTTCATGGAGGTTTCAAGTGGGTATTTCATATGCTTCTTTTTGGGTTTTGTGGTTTTGTTAAGTTTATTTGAGAACATAAAAAATATTATGGTTCTATACATTGTGGTTCATCTAAAATTAACATCCTTCTTTGTTTAGTGATTTCCATCCCTCATAAAAATAGCATGACACTTTCTCTGTTATTTAATTTGCTTTGGTTTATTCTATTTGTCTCATGTGATTGCAATGTTACAGATATGTCATCCTTGCCATAATTTCTGAGTCTACTTCATCCTTGCCATTGTATTCTTTATGTATTTTCCTACCCTAATTTTAAAAGCAAAATCATAATCAAGGAAAGAAAAGAAAATTAGGTACTATCCAAAGAATCAGGAGCATGTGTTGTTATTTGGAGAAAAATCAGGAACAACATAGAATGGTGGCTGAGCATTATGGATAAGGAGGGGAAGCCTTGACCCAACATAATAATCATAATCATTGTCATAGTTAGGATCAGGACCATGAACTTTTCATTGTATGGATTTATAATGTGGCTACATCTATATATGGAGGGTGTAAAAATTATATTCGGGTGAATTATTCTTTTCTTGTAATTGTAATGTAGAATGTCCTGTTAAAAAAATAATAATTGTTTTCTTTTTGTTTTTTAATAGGGAATAATGGACCGTTCGGAAAAAATTAAGAGATGTGTTGCTGTGTATCAAATGATGAGAATGATACATAATCAAAATATGATGTTGTTTATCGTTCTAACTTTAATTGTGTATTTTAGAGATAGAAATAGTGGTCCATTGGCATTAGGTGGAAGAATGAATAAGAGGATTAGACGTGATGCATTAGACTCTGCAGATTCCCAAGAACAAGTTGCTGAAGACCAGGAGGATCAGACTCCGCCTTTGGACGACTTTGATTCCACGGTGAACTCATCATTAACCGGCCATCTCAAGGTTTAGGGAACAAATTGCAACCGAGTGCAACATCTGCAGATGCTGCTGGAACAAGTGCAGGTAAGAAGAGGAAGCAGATGGACATCTTAGAGAAGATGGTAGAAATTGTGCAGCTTTCAATGAAAGCTCAAGAAGAGAATGCACAAATACTGGCTGATGCCATCTATGGCGTGAATGATAGGTTCAAGTTCAGTGAGAAATTGGAATCGCTCGGTTTTGGTGATGACGAAGTTGTGCAGGTTGCGCTCAAGTTTTCTGAAAATCCAAATTTGTGTTCTGTCTTTCGGAACCTGACAGATACTCAGCAGAGTTTATTTATACGAACGATACTTGGATCGAACTAGGCTTGACTAGTCTTAGAAAAATAGACTTGCTCATAACTTTTGGTTAACTGTTATTATTTTGGAAAACTAGTCTTTCTAATGACTAGTTCTTAACTTGTCTTATTTTGGAAAACTAGTCATGGGGATAACTAGTTTGAACTTGTATATTTGATCATGGAATTATGGTGTAATACAAACTTTGAGGGGTGTAAGACTTGCTGTTTTAATATCTATTATGCGAAGGAGAACAACAGTTAAGTTAAATTTTCTGCATGATGCTGCTTATTTCAATTGGTAGATATCATAGGTAGAGTTTAGCTTTTATTGACAATGTTAAGAGATATTATAAAAACATAAGGCAGCAAGTTGATATATTTGCTTGCTGGAAATTTCATTTAGTACTTTACAATCCAAGTGTTATATACAAAGTGATTCAACATAGTAGCTTTCAAGTTTCAACAACATTAAATATGTCTATAACTAACACAAATCCAATAACCAACTTAGAATACTAGCTTTTTCACTCTCAGTTTGAAACCCCCACTTGAGTGTTCTTCAGCAGCTCTTTGACTTCCTTGGATACCAGCTCATAGGAGTAATTTGTGGATCTTTTACATCAAGAAGCCAAAGTAACTAACAAGCTAGCAGCACTCACATTATTCAAATGAAAATAAAACCTCCAGCAAACACACATTTTCCAAGTAGCATTACAATTAGCATATATTATTGAAATATTTAGTTTTCCATAAGAGAATGAAGATATATATAGCTGACCTGTTTAGATTCTGAATGTCACGAATCTGTCTTCTTAACAGGGATGATTCTTGCCGATAGAACTACTGTAATAATATTCATAAACAATCTTAAGTATATATGACAAAAATCTTGGGATACAAATATATCACTGACTCCAAACAATATTGAAATATAAAAAGAATGTGTTCAGCATAAAAACACAATTTTATATTTTTGTCAAACTAATAATAGTTTTCCAACAAGGAGTTTTGTTTTTGTCTTCTTCTTTTTCCTATGAAATTGGAGATATTGATGACTATTTGCCATTTTGCCTGTTTTTGACAAGTGCAAGTTTTAGTACCACCACTTGTTGTGCATAACTATTTCATACTATAAGCTTCATTAAGATTAACTCCTTAAAAAAAAAAAAAAAAAGAGTTATATAATATCATCTGGTCGGCTAGGAAAAAAACTGATGTGTCCATGTTTGCCTTCTAACCATCCATGGCACAGTCTTATGGTTGTGTTTGGATAAGTTATTTTCAAATTTCAAAGAATTTAAATGCTTAAAAATTAAAATTCTTGAATAAGATTTTTTTAATTACAAATTTACTATTAAGTTTAGGAAATAACTTTAAAATAAGTTTACTATCAAATTTCTAATAAGTTATTTTTTTCTTAAATTCTTGAATAACTTTGATGAGTGTTTATTGTAAATGCCCACATTGGCATTGATATAGTGAGTCCTATATATTGGATAAGGAAAGAGTTTTGTTGCTGCAATGTGTACAAGAATGGCGAAACATTTTCAGCTCTAGCCCACTAGCTCGACTCGAGCAAGGTTCTTCAAGAAAGGGAATAATCCCTGGTCAAGGCATTAGCTCAGGCAATTTATTTGCTTTATAAGTGAGCACACTTGGTTTCGAAATTAATTTGGTGAGACGTGGAGTCTAAATTATAGAGATATAGGAACTCATTTGTTGTATGCGTGAGTGTTGTGTTTGTTTATGATGTAATGTTTAGAAATGAGTATTTGTAGTGTATTCTTGCATTTTTCTTTTTCTTCATTTTCTTTACTAAATATCATGATTTTCTAATTTATCTTTCTTGTATCCATTTGAGAAAAAGGCAAATACATGACGTATTTATAAAAGCCAAAGAGAAAAAAATAGATAAGAAAGATAGATTTAAGAAGAAAAAAAAAGCTATAATTATGTCAATCTTGATGTCATTTTTTATTTTATATCGTGAGCTTGATAGGTTTTTTTTACTGAGTTCGAACGGGTAAAGAAAAGCACCAAATATTATAAATCTAAGCTAGGTTTGTTTAATAAGTATTATAAGATACCAACTTGCTATGACATTTGTTTTTTTTTTTTTTAATATTTCTTTGATTAAAAAAAAAGCTTTGTAAGATGCCTTAATGATTTCTAGATAGAATTAGGTTAAGTCCTTTTTTTTGTTGTTGTCTAGGTTAAGTCCTTTGAAATTGGTGAATATAATTTCTCTTAAATTATATTATAATGAAAATTCACCATTATCGTGATGAAGCCTAAATATAGGTCACACATAGGTGAGCCTGAAACAAGATATAAATATGTGCACTAAATAGAAGTTTCTAATTTGGTTTTGAATGTTTTATTTAAAAAATGTCCTAAATTCAACTCTATTTTCTAGACCGTAAATTATTTTATTTACTTATTTGGATAAAGTAAATATATAACATACAATGTGTTTGTAAAATTATTTGTATAAAGTAATTACATATAATCTCCAATCACAAAATATTTTATTTCAATACATAAAATAATGAATATATATGTTTTTTTTGTAAAAAAAAAAATTCCCCTAATTTAATGCATACTACAAAAAAAAAATTGAAAGAATCGAAATTCCCCATCTATCTATAGGAAAAAATTAGAATCTCCTGTATATTCTGAGTAATAATTAAAATTACTCATGAAAGTTTTCGAAAATAAATTTGACATTTTCTCTAGATAATTAACCAAACACGTTATTCTGTTATAAAATGTTATTTTAATCTATAAATTATTGGATATTGGTTGACTTTTTGTGAAGTTCAAAGCACTCGATCAAAACTTCAACTTCTGATTGTTGAACTAGCAAAAACATATGGTAAGTACTTTGTACATTGAAACAACACGTTGTGAATTAATGAAGCATTATCCAATTTAAACTATGCACTTATTATTGGCACCTTTGAAATTTAATTTAATTTCAACTAATGATTGGCATGCGCTTTTTATTCATTATTATAATAGGAGTGCCACACAAGAGCATATAGATTATATTGCATTTTCTATAAGACTTCATATGTGTACATACATCCCCTATGGCACAAAATAATACAGAGCAAATTTAAAGAGAAACTAAAGCTAGTTTGTTTGGTTCATGTACTCAATTATTCTTTGAAAATTGAAGTCTCAATTAAGCTTATTATGGCTGACATCAACTTAGCAAAACATTTTATTTGGATTCAATGCTTAGAATAAGCAGACAACCGGCCATCTAAGCTTATACGAATCTTGTATTTTATTGCTATAATCACTCGGATTAATTAGCACAATGATTTAAGCAGCAAAGACGATATTGTATGTAGTTTACTTTGGCACTCCCTCTTCTTTTCTTTTTTCCGTTTTTCCTTTTGTTGACACGAGAGATCCCACATTTTCTTTGTATTAGATTGGATTAATCTTTTTTTTCTTTCTTCCAATCTTAAATTTTAGGTAGTGCCGTTAAAATGTGCCAATCTATTGGCATTTATCCATCTAGATGGACTCTTTTGGCTTTAAATTCAGATCCTTTAAAATCCGAGCTATATTTTATCAGATTTGATCTAAAATTCCGATTTACTAAAAGTGGTATTTTTATTTTGTCAAAAATATTTTTTAGTTAAAAATTGAAGTTTTTGTTTAATTTTTTTGAAATAAATAAATAATTAATCTAATGGACTAACTCGTTTAATCAGTTGAGATGGTCATAAATAGACCACGTTAGAAAATTCTAGCCCGTATATGAATTGGGCTTAAACAAGCTCCCGCTTAATCCCCAGACAAAATGGCTGAGCCTAAATAGATCAGGTCTGACCGTTTAACAATCCTAATTGTAAATAGTCTCACTTATACAATGACAAACATTATAGCTTCTTCCTCGTCTGAGAATTGAATGCTAGGTGCAGTATTTAACAGGTAAGGGCATATATAAAGGGAAAAAATTTGATTATAGAAGTGAAAGATTTTAAAAAGTGTTACAAGGATATGAAGCTAGGAAATTTTGCCATTGTCAAGACATCTTGAGTGTAGTGTTTGATTTATCCAAAAAGTCGAAGAAACACTACACCTTGGTATAATTCATCTTTTTGTTTTTAACCCCTTTTCATTACGTTTTCTATTAATAGAAAACGTTGTATCAAATTTGAAAATTTTCAATTTCAATTAGTGCACTGATATTATATCAATTTTGAACAGTATTAATGTTAATTAGTGTCATATAATATGGCAAATATTTTAATACTATCTCTTTCTCATTCAGACTAATTTACACCTTGTGACGCAGTGATTTACAATTAATTTAAGAGAAAAATTTAATAGTCATAGCTTAGTAATCATAGGTAGTAATAACTTTTTTATTTAGATTTTTATTTCTATTTATAAATTGCTATTGAATTAAATATATAATATTAGATATTAAATTAAAAATAATAATTTTATATTGTAACTAGCTATTGTTACTCTAAATTAATAAATCCGTGTATGATGTGACTAATGATAATAAACTTTACAATATATATTCATTCTTTTTAAAGTAATTAATGGCAAGAAACAATATTTTTCTTGTTCAATTAAAAAAATAAATATAATTTTTTCTATCGGCTAGAAATTATAAGTTACATCAATTAATTATTTTTTCTTTTCCAAAATAGGAAAAAATACCAAAACTACTTACAAAAGATTCGAGCGTTGACAAAGTTACTCATAAATGAAGGAAAAGAATTTCTACTCAAGAAAAATGTACTCTATTTGTCTAAACTACCAAAATATTAGCCATTAACGTGACACTTGACATTCTCAATTAACGTCGTTTGAGTAATTTTGATATACGGAACACTTTTTTTTATAAGTAAAAAACTATTTTCCTTAATTTATGGATATTTTATCAGCATCTAAATTTTTCTTGAGTAGTTTTGATATTTTTTTCTATTAGAATAAAACAAACGCATGTCCCTCTAGGTACTACACCTTTTAGTGAAGTAACATAAAACTTGGTTTATGACATTACTTTAATTTCCATATCATTTTCCCACGTTCAATATTAAACACTGATTAACAATATATATATAGCTTTGCTGTGTCGTATTAACCACCATCATACCTAATTATTCATCATCAAGTTCATAATCAATTTCCCAGTGCAAGTGAATCCACCAGTGGAATTTCCTGGGAATTGGGCACTTATGGGGAAGGCATCTTAATACTGAAAGATTAAAATTAAAATGAGTTGACTGCAACGACAAAGCAGGCCAGCCTTTTTATTGGGTCCATGCTTTCATGGAATCCCATCAAACTCTTTTATTTATTTATTTATTTAGGTTCGTTGCTACTCTTATGTATTGGTAGTAAATTACAAAATAACACAAGATATTGGTACCAAACAATATAATTTGTCAACGGGGAGATTCTATCATATTTTCGTCCTCTTTCTTCAACTTTCTTTTTATTTAAATGCAAAGCCATTTTCTTTAATTTTTCTCTTAAACTAAGTGTGGTTGAATTAGGACTCATTCTATATATATATATATATATATATATATATATATATAT
>JASCZI010241669.1:228605-241468 GCA_036250425.1 Stylosanthes scabra
GGATATAATGGAGGGGTATCTTGAATAAAATGGAAGCAGATACTTTTGAATTTAATTTTTTTTTTTAACTAATAATAATATTTTAAGTTATATAACTGCCACCACCTTTAGGATTTAGCGGCAGTTTTTAACAACCGTTGGGAAAAAAAGATTGGGATGGTTTTAAACTGCTGCAATTTGTTTTTAAGGGAAAAAAATGAAAATTTTAGAAATCAAATGTATGCCAAATAATGAAGAAATTATTGCATAAACATTTTAACTAAGCATATATTTAGTGCGTGTAAAATGTATCTAGTTAATTAGCTATTAGTCTAATTGCCTTAGAAATAGATAACGCATAAGAATAAAGAACAAGAAAAAAAAAATGATGTAACTCTAAAGTTGGCCATTTCTAAAAAAGACTCACATAAAACGTTAAGAAGATCATTTCTGAAATGGAATGCCAGTTTTAATAAGACATTAAGACTTTTTACAAGCATTCATCCCACTCCTTATGTTCCTTCTATTGAGAACAAAACAACCACCATCATGAATACAATCAAGAAATAAGATCATCAAGTGAACAACAAAGAAAAAAAAAAGAAATTATTAATTATGCTCCAAATGCGAAAATGAAATTTGAGCAAGTGCTAATAAGCTCGATCTTTACCACTAAAATTAAATCCGCCGCCAAAACTGCCATCAAACTTCACTAATAGGTATCCATTTCATCTGTCCATTTTTTTCTGGACAAGGATCTGTCCATTATAACTCGACTAATAACTAACAATAAATGTGAAATAAACGGCTCTATGCATTATTATAAGTCTGTTATAGAAATAATGGTTTTCTACAATATTATAATTAAATAATCATTTCTAAATTCTACAACCTCATTTATACTCACTGTTTTTGCTAACTTGACGTAAACGAAAATACACACGAAAGAGATTTCAAGTAACAAAATTACATCAAAAAATAATTAGCAATAAATGAAAATGGCATGCCCTATATACTTTTATTCATTTATATTTTTCAATTCACAAAAATACATGTAAGATGTCACTTTTGTATCTTGTTAATTATTTTTTGGTATATTTTTATTACTTCAAATTTTTCATATGTATTTTTATCTCTTAAAATCTTTTGTATATATTTTTGTTCATTTATTCTCATCAAAGAAGAAGACGGCTCTCACTCAAAACTAGTTATATCTGAAACGGTATAATTATACATAATCATCAATATATACCGCTTTTGTTGGAGTGATATAACAAATTCAAAGGTGATGTGTACAACATATTGTTGTGACTAAATTAATTTGACTAATTAATATAATATACGAAAACAATGATGTGAAACAATCATAACTCTTGTATTTGTCTCAACAAAGGTGGTGATGAGTGGTGACCACCACTTTAATTTATAATAATATATAATAAGTAACAACCCTTCCACGCTTTCAACTCAAAAGTGCTTTCAATTCCGAGCAATCATTTGTCTCCCCTCTCAAATGACATCCTTCTCAATTTTTAAATGTCTGAATGAACTGGCAGCATCTTTGCTTCAATCTTCAGCACCTTTATAAGTTCTCTTACTTCAATTCTTTGTTTTGCAATTGCTATATGAACTCCTACTTCTCTCATCAACACCATCAAGTGATATACTCTTGACTAGTATATTTCTCTTTGGAAGAAAAATCAAATTAAATTAAATTAAATTAGCTTTGCAAAATATAATGGGAAGACAACCTTGTTGTGAAAAGGTTGGTCTGAAGAGAGGTCCATGGACTATTGAAGAAGATCACAAGCTCATGAACTTTATCCTCAACAATGGCATCCATTGCTGGAGAATGGTTCCCAAGCTTGCAGGTACCTACAATTTTTTTTTTCTTTTTTATCTCCATAATTGTAATAATTATTAGGCTTCAAACAAAGTGCACAAAGCAACACACAATATAAAAAAAGAAAAATCAACAATACCATACGGAAAAAAAAAATTAATCACCAAATCAGCTATATTCGTATAAAATATATGTTTGAACATATCCAATTATCATCGTATCGAATAATTTTTACTGCATTATTAATTTTATTTATATGATTTAATTGTTGAATTTCAACATTTCATCTAAATTATTTGAGTTAAATTTAAAATATTAATTTTATTTCATTTTTGGAGGATAATATATAGTTTTAGAGAGACAAATGAAAATCGACTAGTACTTGATTATATTCACACTAAACTAAAGTTATAAATTTTGCACTGAAATTATTTTTAAAGGGTATATGTAAGTAATTTATGTTGATGCATGTTGCATGGTGGTGAAGGTTTGCTAAGATGTGGAAAGAGTTGCAGATTGAGGTGGATTAATTATCTGAGGCCTGACCTTAAGAGAGGTGGCTTCACAGAAATGGAAGAGGATCAAATTATACAATTACATTCACGTCTTGGCAACAGGTAATTATGCCTTTCTCAATTATATTATTTTCACACAAAAAAAAATTGAATTTGGAACGTTAATTATGATGTAAATGAATTGTAAAGAAGCCTCTGTTATGATAAGATAATTAATAGGTATTTGCAATCCTAATTAAAAAAAATGAGTGCTGTGTGAATCATGATTTAATGTTTTTTTTTATTATTAAATGTAATTTTTTCGTTTATGAAATCATTGACATAATGACAAATTTATTGAATCATAATTAATTTTGATACACTAATATAGTAAAATATTTTTTTTCTCGAAAATTCATCTACTTAAATTAGCTGTCAGAGCATAAAATAATAATAAAAAATATGTATAATATACATAAATACATAACGACTGATTTTAATTTACAACTAATATTTTTTATATTTAAATAATGAATGTTCAAATTTCAAAACATTTTTCTCAAAAATTATCATTGGGTAAATAATAACATATCAAAATTTTATATCAGGTGGTCTAAGATTGCTTCCCACTTTCCTGGGAGGACAGACAACGAGATCAAGAACCATTGGAACACGAGAATCAAGAAGAAGTTGAAGCTCCTTGGATTAGATCCTGTTACACACAAGAAAACCGAACCGGCGGAAAAAATTGATGATAACAAAACCAACCTACACTCAGTTATTTCACAAAAGTCTGAACAAAATGTTGTACAAGAGATTAAATCCATGGACAATAGTTCCGCCGATGCCGAGGAGAAGACGAAAAGAGAAGAAATCAAGGTGATGAACTGGGGTGATAATGATGATAATGCTGAGATTTTGAACAATTTTGACATGTTGTGTTCAAAATTGGACATGGGATCATGGATTGAACAAGAAATCAATAATAATAATAATAGCAGCAGCAGTACTAGTTCACACTGCAGTTCTTCTTCCTCTGTTTCTATTGATGGGAATTATTCGAGTAACTTTACTTCAAAGGGTGAATCCAAGAATGAGCATGATCATGATCAGGATAATTTGTTGCAGCAATGGATTGAAAGTATGGATTCAATTCTTTCATGGGATGGATTCAGTGCCCTTGATCAAGATTTGTTCCTCCTAGGAAAGTAGGCAATAAGTCACTAACTTCTGTCCTGCATTATTATTTTTTTTTTTTTTGCTTTTGATGCATTGATTTGTTACTTTTGTTAATGAGATAATGGTTTCAGATTAATTGTAAATTGCATGCATTTTTCTCTCAGATTATTATATTTGCTTCGTCTTACAAGTAAATAAAGATCTTATAAGATGTTGTTCTACATAATAATTAATTTTTAGAATGGTGATTTAATTCGTGAATAGATTAAAAGTAAAACTCTTACGTAGCTTTTCTTTTTTTCTAGAGATAATTTTCAGCCTTAACTCCTTTCGAAATTAACATTTTATAAGAATAATTTTAAAATTTACTATTTTGTTAAAATCTAACTTGTGGATAACATCTTATTAAGTTATTATTATATACTTTAAAATTTCTTCTCGTATCAAAGAGGTGGTCACACTTGTCACCAATGCCATTATTATTCAGTGTATCACTTGTATTACAAGCAGAGAAAGCCTATTTAAGTTTTGAGATTTACGGATGGTATTAAAATTGTTCTTCAAATCTCAATTGCATTATTTTGGTCTTTTGGAATTGAAAAAATTGTATCAAGTTGGTCTCTAACGTCTTTTCCGACATTTTTGCTAACTTCATGAATGACATCACAATTGTCTTTCACATGGAGAAATAAAAAAAACGTAATTTCACTGATAGTGCTAAATGATAATTAAAGATGATATCTCTAATACCCAATAAGCATAAATGGAGGGAATAAATGTTTTATGCTTCTTAGTATTAGCCGATGTTGTTCTTAAAGACCGTTTAGCCGACGTTGCCTAACGTATAAGTCAGTTACCACGTCACTCATGAATTGGCAAAAATCAGATAGAAAAGCAATTAGGAATCAATTTGGTGCAATTTTTAAAATCTCTGAAACGAAAATGTTATATAATTGGAATTTAAGAATTATTATGGTGTAAATTGCAAGTCACCAAAATAGATTTAACTCGTATTATAACTATTATTGTTATGTTCATTAAAAGTTTTAAAAAGTATTTCTTTCAAAGATGTAATGATTAGTTTATCACCAATGAAACTCGAGCTGTTTCTTTCTGCTGTCCACTGCGTAATTAATTAAGCATATTTTATTTGGTTAGGCCCTCCTTAAGTAAGTGATTAAATTAAACATGTGCGACAAATCAACGAATAGTGCAACTTTATCATATATTTGATCTTGATTCGTTCATGCGGAAGCTTGGAAAAGAATCGTTCAAAGCAGTGGCAATTATTGATCCTTTAGATACATGAACCTGTGATATGACTATGAGAAACTAAATTAATTAATTAAAGGAAGTAAACGAGCTATGAAACATGAGATCCACAACGAAATAACAATGCTTCCCATCAAGGCCATATTAGTGAGATGCATGAATATATATGAAAAATGCTTCTTCCTTCTTATGTAATTTTTTATATAACCAAAATTCTCAACTGCACATACTCTAAAACCTCACATTGTCCAGATAAAAAAAATACTGCACACGTTAATTCTTAAACGTAAATCATCCATTCGCATAATCAATCATACAATAAAAATTAAAATTACTAAATAAGAGAGTCACAATCCTAACCAAATTAACTACATCCATCATAATATACACATTGAACATGGGATAAAGTATTAAGTATTGGAAGCGTTTCGAGTATACCCAGAACACTGGTGTTCTTATACTTTTAGCCGTTGATCTTAATTGATTTTAAATATAAAATATATATATATGATTAAGATCAACGGCTAAAAACACAATAACACCGGTGTTTCGTGCCGGTGTTTCGGGCATATTGAAAACGTTTCCTTAAATATTAACTTCTAACTATTTAGCCTCTGTAATGCACAAAGAGTAATGACACAAAAAAGTTGCAAGAGGCGGTGGTATTTGTAGTTTGTATGTTTTTATTGGTGACCTTGTAGTTTGTATGTTTGTATGTAAGTAATTGGCAAAACTAGGACCACCTTTTGCCAAAAACATGTCAAACTCTCTAGCAGTAGCAGCCGAGGCTTGGTTGGAGTGGCAAGTTGTTGTGCCTCCCATGAGCTGCATCAAGGGTTCGAATCTCACTAGTTGAAGTGAGAGAACCATTAAATAAGTGGGGTGGGTTGGGGTTATGGGTAGTTGGGGTGGGTTGGTGTAATGGGTTAAGGGCTATGAGCCCATGTTCAAAAAAAAAAAAACTCTCTAGCAGTATTATTCAACATCTACTAAGTGTTTTACACACTAAAAAGATAATCAACAAATATAACATAAAAAGAAAACCATATAGGAAATTATTATGTACAAATATAAGTTGATACATATATTGAGGATTTTCTTATAATATGAATTTTATCCCTTACATTCAACAAAAATTAAAATAAAATACAGATGTAAACCTTAAAATGCTTCTAATAAAACTAACGTCTTTTGCATCTGTACTAGATAAATCCCTAACTTTATACATGATAACTACAAGTATAAAAATATTATAAAATATTATATTGGTTACTTGACTCTAAAAATCACAATAAATAACATTCAAAATACATTGTTTAAAAACTTAATAAGAAATTCTCTAATAAGATAATACTTAACCAAAAAAATAGATATTATGATTATCAGAAGCTTCTTAAACAAAATAAATATTTTGCGTATTAAAATAATAAAATATCAATAATTATGGACAAAAGCTATTACATTTGATTTCTCTGAAAAATTAAAATTAAGTCATTACAAAGAGAAGGGATAGTATTTACATTTTACCTAATAGCTACTTTTTTTTTTAAAAAAAAAAAGGCAAAAGGCTATGAAAAAAATTACGAAATTAACAATTTAAAACAACACGTATCGTCAAAATTTTTAATGCCAAATCTTTTGCAGAAATTTGATGCCTAGAAAACAAAGGAAAATTGATGTGAACTGCTATTTGTGTGCACTGCTTCCTGCATACTCCTACAACATTCTACAGAACATTTGAGTTTCAAATAAAAGACAGATTTGGCATAACTCCATTGCAACATCCTAATTTTTTACACCTGATAACAACCTTTCCAGACCCTCTTTTAGAGAAGGCGGAAGTGCAGGACAACGAGTCAAAACATCAAATGACTGAATCACGCCCTTTTTGGCAAGTAACTGAAGAGCCGATGATACACCCTTCGCTATGAGACCCTTATTCTCCACCTGCACATCATAGTTGTCCACCAGATGTAACAAGAACTCAAGGAGATTGTGTGTGATGTCAATGTACTTCTGAACAGAATGCACCATCAACAAAATTGCAGGTTCTATGTTCATCACATTGTCAACCCTTTCATCAAAAAAGAGCCAATCATAAAACAAAGCAAGTTTAACACTTCTCTCAACATAACTGCTCCTACATGATTTTAAAAGCCAGCCTATAACAGCCCATCTAGGAACAACGTCTGATTGAATAATCTCATAAGGCGGATGATGTGCACAGCATATGAACCTAACTATATCAACTATGATAGTTTCTCTATCTGGTTCAACCAGAAACTTGTGAAAAAACCATACTTGGTGCCTCTTTTGCTGCCCCAACTTAACATATGTCATCAAAAACCGCAACTTGGTCTCCATCTGAGGATTGATCCTAAGCAAAACATACTTGCTACAAGTTCTTGTGTGGTATAACTGCGAAACATTTACATATCTTGACGTATTGAACTTTGATGGGCAAAGCATCAAATCCTTCCAAATGTCTCTAAACTCAGGAACATGAATCAAATCCTGTAACAACTTAACAAAATCCTTGCCAATTCTTAAACACAAGTGAAACTCTTCCCTAATGATCTTCACACACAAATGAACCTCCAACCGCCTCAAAGTCTCAAAATTTTTATCAATTGGCCTGTTGGGTCTACAATGATCAGCCAAAACTCTAAGAAACACATATAAAGCACACGACAAAACATCAGGTTCTTCTTCCAGCAAGCACTGCCACTTGTCCAAGAAGAGTGTGGCCATTTTCAAACACAACCACAAATTCCCATCACTGAAATAACCTCCATTGATTTGCCTCAAAAGGGACACCAAAAAGGCATCAAAACCAATCCCCAACACATTAATCATTTCCTCAGCAACCCAGAGTAGCTGGCTTTTCACAGAACCAAGGAGCTTTGGGTACAACTGGTGAACTACTTTGATGAGCAAATTGATGAACATTGCATACCCATCTGTTATTATGCCGTGCAAGTGCTTGATGTGGGTTTTTGCAAAGTGGGGTTCTGCTAGGATGCCATGGAGGATTGCATGGTTGAGTTGGGAGTATTGGTCTGGAGTTGGGATGGATAAAGAGAAAGAGAAGGGGGATCTTAGATTTGGTTGAAGGGACTCAAAAGCTTGTCTCAGAGAGCATTTAAGTTGGTTTTCAGCTTCATAAGGAGCCTCCACAATGAGCTTTGATGCCATGGAATAGAAGAAGGTTCTTTCGAAGAATGAAAGAAAAAATAAAGGCCAGCTTTAAAAGATGTGATTCTGAAAAACCTTTAGGAGTTACTAAGTTAGAACTTTGATCAGAAAAGTGATTGATAGGGTTTCTTCATTGTTTGGTTATGGTTCATTCAAAAGGCAAGACTACTACAATTATTATTAACCACATATCAGATAATATACTAATACTACTAATACCAATATGTCCTACCATTATTAACCACATCAGATAACATACTAGTAATACCTACCTATCTCATCTTTATACCTATAACCAACAGCATCAATGTCACAACTTGCAAAATGTATTAAAACAAAACCATGAACATGAAGCAGCAATTAAAAGATACCTGAATTTGGTGTTACCCAAGAACATGTTTTCTTGCCTTCCAAGCTAAATCCAACTCAGCTCCATTATTAGAAGCAGAAACCACACTGCAATTGTTGACCTTCTCAGCTTTGATACTACCCTGCTTCAATATAACAGTACTACATAAGTGTTATAATCTCATCCAAATACAACACATAAGTCAAATAACAAAAGAAATTACACAGATACGCCATTATGTGCCAGTGCTTCTTGAATCTTGATATTATCATTCATAACCCGAAGAAAATAAATATTAGTCAGACAGAAATTAGGCAGCCATTATAAACAAACAACAGAAGTGAATAAAATCAATTATGATAAGTCTGAGCAATTAACTAAACTAGTGATCAAAAGCAACCCAATTCACAGTCCTTTAGTACTTACACATAACCAATGCTCAAGTAAATTAGTATGCAATTAACCAGACGGCTAAACCAGTAAATCCAGTAAACCTAAGTAACTAAGTAAAATTATGAATTAATAATAAAAAGCAGTGAAAAGCACTGAACAAGCAGTAAGTAGAGCAAGGTTTTTTTTTTTTTTTTCAATTCAATCCGAACACCAAGGACCTCAGCTGTGGGTGTTGGAGCAGTTCAAAATACCAACATGAAAGCAACATCAGAACAACAATAGGGCACAAACAGCATGATCATCACAGCCCAAACAATAACCAAAGAGGAGTAGGAAAAATAAAACACTAAGAAGGCGGCAGCAGCAGCATTATTCAAAAATCAATTAATCCACACCAAATTAATCAAACTGGGCAGTGAGAACTTTCAAATTTAGTAATTTTTTAATTAAACCATTCTCAATTTGTTTTTTTTCAAAAAAGAGAAGAAAAAAAAAACCGCAACGAAACAGCAAGAAAACTTAGTAACTTACCTTCGACGGACGAAGGTGCAGGGACGTGCAAAGAGATCCAAAAGAGACGACGGACGAAGGTGCAGGGACGGCGGCGATGCGTGAAGGTCGACGGACCACCTGGGGGGGGGGGCGATGGAGGTTAGGGCGGTGGGGCGATGGAGGTTAGGGCAAGGTTATTCGATGAGAGGGAAGAACACCGTGGCGACGCGACGCGACGCGACGAAGAGGGAAGAACAGTCAGAGGAACCGACTCGCGACGCGATGGCGGTGGAGGGAATGTTCTTCTGATTTGAGTGAGGGAAGAGCAATGCGGAGGGCCGGAGGCTAGGGGGTTTGGGTTTCTCAAGGGGTTCAAACGTTTTTCAAATTTTCTCTAATTCAGTCAGACACAAAAACGAAGTCGTATTGGTTCAAAGAAACCGGCTGAGTCCCTATTCGGTCTGACCAGCCGGTTCAACAATTTTTTGATGGTTTACATAATTCTAGTTGATGTCATCAATTGAATTGAGAAAGATGCCGGTTTACGACCGGACCAGTATGACTGGCCGGTCCGATGTAGAGCCCTCAAAACGAGTCATGACTTGTGAGTCGATTCGGATAGCTCGTAAATATGGGCGAGTAGAGCCAATAAAATCACAGCTAATTTTATTTTTTTTATATAGTTTATTTCGGTATATAAATTTTATTTTTTTAAATTAGTTTTTTAAACTTTATATAATTTAATATAAAAATATATTAATATGTGATCTATATTTTTTATTTTTTATGGATATGAAATACAAAAAGGACTAAAGTTATATAATAATTTTATTTAAAAAAAAACGAGTTAGACGAGTCGACTCATTTAACTCATTAACTCGGACGAGTCGAGTCGAGTCAAGTTGATACTTTCTCGATTCGTTTAAAATATGGGTCAACTCGTGTTTTAAATTTTGACTCATCGCTCAAGACGGACTAGCACGGATTTAGCCCGCCCGCCCGCCGGTTTGATAGCTCTAGTCCGATGACCATTGCTCACCATCGTACATAATGTAAATAACTCACACTAATTCAAGTTTCTGAAAATTGGACATGTACACTAAAAGTCTACCATTAAATCAACCATCAATGAATTCATTTAAATTGAGATGATGTATACTTTCTTGTTTTTTCTACCAAACTTTAATATGTACTAGAAAATAAAAGAATTTTGTGGCTAATATACTTAAATGCCACTTTTTTTTTTAAACTTATTTCCTAAATGTTACCCTTTTGAGATAATTGACCCATCTGCCATCTTTTGCCACGGCGACAGCTGACTAATTTTTTTTGCGTTGATGAGTAGGAGGCGCTATTGCGGTTAGCGCCTCTTGGAACAAGACGCCAAAGCCGGAAGCGCTACCCGTGCAGGAAACGCTGATGTGAAATGCGCCTCCAATGAAGAATTCCATTAGGCTTAAAGCGCCTCCATTGAAGAAACCGCACAACGCTTAGGCACCTCCTGTGACATGGACTTGGCTTAGTTCCTATTAATTTCTTGCTAACCTTGAGTAGTTGTTTCCTGATTAGGTATGCATATAGGTGACCATTGAAACAATAATGAAAATGGTTTACAAAATTTAAGATATAGAAAATAATAATAACATCATCATCATTATTATTATTATTATTATTATTATGTTTGTAATAATGTATTTACTAAAAAACTTTTATGTATAATTAAAATAAAAGTGAAAACCAACAGGCTAATGAGTATGTTTTAGCAATAGGTTATCAATAATAATACTAAACATTTTTAGTGGGCTTTTTTATTAGAATACCCTCGATTTTAAAATTTATTACGAGAATGCCCTCGTTTTGAAACTATTCACGAAGTTGTCCTCGTTTTGCCTACGTGGCGACACAATGGCAACTTCTTTTTTTTTAGGTGCTGACTAGGAGGCGATATTGGGGAAGGCGCATCCAACGTGAAGGCGGCAACACGGCAAGCGCCTCCCCCTTGAAGACGCAAAGCGCTTTTTCCTTGAAGGCGGCTTATGGGATAGCTTTATGTGGATGAAGGCGCTAACTGTGAAGGCGCCTCCTTGCTGAAGCAAGAACCGCGAAGGCGCCTCAGTCGACGTGCCTCAACAAGTTCTCCCAATACCAGCTATTAACAAAACCTGCTCAATATAGATAACAGATACATAGTAATATAGATCATTTCCTAATCTCTTCTGTTGGTTTCTAATAAAGATTATGATAAAAAAAATTTTATGTCTAAAAAATGGTATTTACACTCTTATAAAATGTGTTATTTTTTTTTTAACAATATGAGGCGATACATTAGAGTTTCTTAATTATTAATCCAGAAAGACTAAAAATTAAAATTTTTCAATCTAATTAATCAACAATTTGTATTTATTTGTCTTAATTTTTTATTTATTATAATAATTGCAAATTATTACTTAAAAAATTTTCTCACACGTTAAATGCGCCTAAATATTTATACCAATAAATTATTAAAAGTTACGTGAGTTGTGGCATGCAAGATATGTGCCATCTTTTCAACGGTTGGTCATGCAAATTAGGCCATTGTCTTTTATTTATATACATTAAAAAAATAAGAATGAGATAAAAAAAGGTAATAAGCATATATACTAAGAAGGAAAATATTTATCATACATGCTCTAAAAAATATTATATTTATTGTGAATTTTTTTTGGCTAACTATATTTTTTAGGAATTGAACTATGCTCTTTCTTAAAAAACTGAAATTATTTGTTAAAAATATATATAAATGAATTTGTAATTAATGTTTATTCAAAACAAAAATATTATTTTTATATTTAAATTAGTTACCATATATTTAGATATAAATATACATATATTATTTACAGTAATGCTACACATACAAGTGTTTAGCCAAACCAAGTCCAACCAAGTATTTTTCTCCCACTCTCACCCGGCGCGTGTACTACACACACAAAACTCACTCTCCCAAATTTCAAAACCGCGAAAACCTAAGCCAAGATTCTTCGCCTCCGCCTCCTCCCCCTCTTCCTTGTTCTTCTTCCTTCTACTGCAACATCATCATCGTTTAATATCGCCGTTGTCGTCGATGCTACCGCCATGGATGCTGCCACCGTGGTTGTTGCTGCCACCACCATCTTCGCAACCTTCTTCTTCCTCTTCTTCCATTTTCTATTCTTCTTCTTCTTCCTCATCCTCCTCCTCCTTCTCCATGTTATGTTGTTGTTGTTGTTGTTGTTGTTATTGTTGTTGTTGATGTTATCGTTGATGTTGATAATCAAAAATTGAATTGGATGTTCATAAAAAACAGAAACGTATTTAATATAAAACAGAAACGGAATTTCATATAAAATAGAAATGGAATTTCACATAAAAAACTAAATTGAATTTTCATAAAAATAGAAACGGAATTGAAAGAAAAACATAAACGAATTTGAAAAGAAAACAGAAACGGATTTGCTGCCACGCCTAGGCGTGGTCTTGTTTACGCCCAAGCGTCACTTTGGGTCACGAAAACAGAAACAGAATTTCATATAAAAATAGAAACGGAATTTCATATAAAACAGAAACAGATTTTCACATAAAAACTGAATTGAATTTTCACGAAAACAGAAACGGAATTGAAAGAAAAACAGAAACGAAATTTATATGAAAA
>JASCZI010241669.1:247289-265985 GCA_036250425.1 Stylosanthes scabra
TCTATGTGAATTATATGTATTCTTCGTGCTACTTGAATAATTGTACTACTTGACTCATTATTCTATGTATGCTTGACCTTGAAGTTAAGTAAAAATGAGTATTATGTCTTAGGCGCTTGTTCCGTGCTGAGAACCCAGTGGATTGGGGTTCTCACTCCGTTGTTGCCAAATTATTTTCAGTTGCAGGTGGCAAGTAGGTGCGAGAACGGGGGGTTACTAGAGCTATTTTCGAGGGAGTCCACATATTGTGGGTGGTGTGTGTACGGAATCATGTAGAGAGCGAATTTTGTAACTTTGAACTAGTAATAGAAGATGAGGACATGTCTATTTTTGTTGAAAAAATGTTGTATTTGCAAATACTTATGTAATCGGATTAAACGTTGCACTACTCTATAACTCATATATCTTACTATGATGTTATTTGGCTCCTAGTTATGTCTTTCTTCCATTCTTTAGATATTGTCTTGGTTTCATCGCGTATCGAACATGTAATCACCTTGAGTTCCACCGGCTCGGACTTAAACTGAGTGGTGGAAGCTTGGGGTGTCACAAATAATAATAATAATAATAATAATAATAATATGGTTATTATTATTTTTTATATTTTGTAAACCATTTTCATTATTATTTCAATGGTTACCCATATCCAAATCTAATCAGGAAGCAACTATTCAAAATTAGTAGGAAATTAATAGAAACCACAGTCAAGCCAAGTACACGTCACAGGAGGCGCCTAAGCATTGGGCGGTTTCTTCAATGGAGGGCTTAATGGAATTTTTCATTGGAGGCGCGTTTCACATCAACGTTTCTTGCACGGTAGCGCTCCACTTTGGCATTAACTGCAATAGCGCCTCCTACTCAGTCACGCAAAAAAAATTAGTGGGGTGACAATTGGGTCAATTGTCTCAAAAGGGTGGCATTTAGGGAATAAGTTTTAAAAAAAAATGGCATTTGAGTAAATTAGCAAAATTTTGTATTACAAATTTATTTAAAGATCAGTTCTGTAATATAAACTGATTGAAAATATTTAAAATTTAGTTAAAATAATGAAGTATTTTACACCATTAGTTATTAGGTATCTATAACAAAAAAATGGCTATGAGGAATTTGTTGCATAAAATTTTTCCTAAACAATAATGCTAATTAACTAATAAAAATTCAGCCATTTAAATTAGATGTCATATTTTTTTATGTTTCAGATGTTCTGTTTCTAGGTTTCGGATGTTCTGTTTATAAAAAAAATATAAAGTTGGCTGATGATTGTTTTAGATTTCGGATGTTCTATAGTTTCTATTGTAGATGTTTTATGAATGTTCTATTTTTTTTGTTGGCTGTTGTTGATTAAAAAATTATTGGTTACCTATACTTTACATGTATTTAATTTTAAAAGACTACTACATTAGTACTTATTAATATAATAAAATTTATTATAAATACAAATATTATTTAATATGTTTGTGTCATTGATTTTATATATATTGATTGATATGTTTATAAATTTTGGGTGGTACATTTTCAATTCATTTAAAAACTAAAGACGGAAATAATTTTTAACTTCATAATATATTTTACTTTGCCTATGTTATTGCGATTTTTTAATTTAAATAAAATAGATATATTATTTACTAAAATAAATAAATTTATAAAAATTTAGTGATTTAAATGTTACAATCAGTGCCGCATACAGTGCACGTGGGACTAGAATGACACACTTATGCAATCTTTGCTCGCGGCACTAGTGAAGAAAGAGGTTGCCTAGTGACGCGTGCATGCGTGACTCGAGAGAGTAAAGTGCAGTCATGCAACCATCCGTCGCGGCACTGGCTTTGATTGGTCCCATGACCACTAGTTATTGCATTGGACTTAACGCCTGTGTGTACTTGTTTTTTTTTTTTTATATATAATTTGGATCTATTTAGAAGGCGAAATATATACAATTTATTATAATTTGAACGTTCCAAATTTTAAATTTCATAGTTTAAATAATTTTAGTTATTATTTTAAAAAAATATTTAAAATTTTAAAATAATAACTAAAAATACGTACAATTCAATCCAAATTGGATTGCAAACATCTTTTTATTTTAAAAATAATAACTAAAAATATGTAGAAATTTTAACATTTTAAATCATTTTTTTTTAAAAAATAATAACTAAAAATTGTTTAAATTATGAAATTTAAAATCTGAAAGGTCCAAATTATAATAAATTATATCTATTTTGTCTTTGAAATTGATTCAAATTGAAATACAAAACATATGTACACACATAAGACACCACTAAATCAATTATCAATTACATTTTTACTTTATTTATTTATTTAATTTTATTTAATCCAATTTGAAACGCCCAAATTAAAAAAATGCATATCTATTTTGCCTTCCAAATCGATTCAAATTGGACTGTAAACATCTTTTTATATTAAAAATATAAAGTATAAAAATTTTAAATCGTTTTTAAAAAAATAATAACTAAATTATTTAAATTAAAAAATTTATAATTTGAAACGTTCAAATTAAAATAAATTGTATATATTTTTCCTTCCAAATTGATTCAAATTGGAATAAAAAAATACATACAATACACACATACTAAGCCAGTGTGGCAACCAGTGGTCTTGGAACCAATCAAAGCCAGTGCCACGACCTATGGTTGCGTAACTGCACTTTCCTCGAGTCGCACACATCACTAGGCAACCTCTTTCTTCACCAGGGTCGCATGCAAAGGTTGTTAGACTGGGTCATTCTAGTCTCAGATGCACTGCAAGCGGCATTGGTAACAACATTAAAAACGATATATTTTCATACATTTATTTATTTCGGTAAATAATTTATTTATTTTATTTAAATTAAAAAAATCCTGTGTTATTGATTGGTTGGATTAATTCCAAATTTTGAATCTTAGGTATTAATGTATTATTATGAAATGAATTTAGGTTGATTTAAATTAAATATTTAAAGAAAAATTTAACAATTAACGTTGATTTACAAAACAATTAGGCTGCGTTTGGTTTAGTAGATTGGGACTGAGACTGAAAGACTGAGACTGCGTATTGTGTTTTTTGAACAGAGACTGGAATTGAGACTGAGAGACTGAGACTCAATATTGTGTTTGTTAGACAGAGATTTGAACTAAAATTTCAGTCTCAATCCTCATAATTTCAGTATTTTCAGTACCTCCAGTTAGGAGGGACTGGAGGACTGGAACTGAGCCTAATATTTTAAAATTTTTTTTATTCAAATACGCTTACATAGCATTAACGTTTCCAATATTACCATTTGTTCTTTCTCTATTTACTTAATTCAATCTCTACCTTCCAGTCTCTATCTCTTAATAAATTTAAACCAAACACAATAAATAAACTTAATTCAGTTTTAATCTTTCAGTCTCAGTCTCTCAGTTTTAGTCTCCTAGTCTCATTCTCTCTTCCAAACACAGCCTTTGGGTTTTCAGTTCTCAGTTCTCACACACCACTACCGTCAACTTCTCCTCTGTGACTCGATTTTTCCCTTTTTTTTTTCAATCTATAATTCTTCCCCTTTTAAATAAGTAACATAATTACAAATTTAAATTTAATTCCTCCTTCGAGTTTAAAGAAAAAATATTTTTTTCTTTTTTTCCTTTTTTCATTTAGCTTTATCCGGTAAAAACCTTTGCGGATTTTTTCCCTTGTTTTCATAAACAATACCCAAACTCAAAAGGTTTTTTTTTTTTTAAGATTTGGAGCCCCCAAAAAATCAAATGACATCGATTACTTTACCAATTTAATTTTTATGTACCGTCATTGTAAAAGAGTTTTATATATGCATTTAATTAGGTGCTACTATATCATTAAAAATAACTAATTTTCAACCCCACTACTTTTAAAGTCATATAAATGCATAAATTTAATTAGATGAATATAAAAAATTCTTTACGCTATCAGTGCATTAAAATTAAACTTTTTAATTAATTTCAAAATGCCTCATCTAATCTAATCTAATGAATATCAGTAATGCTACGGAGCCCATAACAAAGAGCCCATAAAGAGCCAATAAAATTATAACACATGAAGCCCAGCCCAAATAAAAAGAGACGAACTCAGTAAAAAACAAACACACGTTATCATCCAAAAACGGTTCTTGTAACACCCTGACTTAACGTTCATTCAGCTTAAGTCCAAGTCAATGTCATGTTCAAGTTGTAAATTTTCGGTGAGGATAACACAGAGCAGTGTTTGAAGGAAAATGTCAACAACTAGGAGCCAAGATAACTAGAATATAACGAGTATGTGCGTTAATCTACGAATGTTGATAACAAAAGAGAACGATGATACATTAAATAAATATATACACAAGTGGGTAACAGACAGTCATTAGTACGCTTGGAATTCTGTTTACAAGGTCTATAGTTAGGGATGGCAATGGGGCAGGTCGGGACGGGTATTCAAGTACCCATATCCAAACCCAAATTTACGGGTATTTAAATTTTAGCCCCATACCCAAACCCACGGGTATATATTGCCCCATACCCAAACCCACGGGTATCTATAACATAAGTAAATTAAATTAAATTATTCAATAAAATTATTCATTATCTAATAAAATACTTTAGAAATATAATTAATTATAAATAATATATATTTATTTGCAACATGACAACAATACAATCATTTTGAACCAAAAGAAAATTAAATTTAAGATTTTTCTAAACTAAAATTTCCAAAACAACCATCTAAATATTATTAAATATCTAAAAAATCAAACTAAACTATGTATATACGTATCTGCCTACAATTCTAATTACACAAGTTCGTCTCTCAAAATATCATTATATTAACAAAAGGCAAAACACAGTTACTGCTATGTCCCATCGTTGCTACGTGCCAACCACCCACTACGGGGCACAAGGACCTGCATCTGAAAAACCACAACAACAACGGAGTGAGAACCCAAATACTGCCGAGTTCTCAGTACGGAACAAGCGCCCAAAGTGTAACTCATAGCCTTACATAAACCATATGGTCAATAGCATCACGAGTACAGTAATACAAGAACAGACATAGACAAATCATTTGCAGATATATCACATAGCAAGCAATAGCAAGTAGGCACACCCAAACAATGTCAAGCAAATGCATATGATGAATGTCTAGTCCTAAGGCTAAGATGAGCTCATCCGGTTGGTTATTTTAGCCAACCCGACCGGTCCAGTATATATCCCGGACCACTATCGAATGTATTCCCCTGAGGACAACCTATCCAATGCCCTGAACGTTTACGTTCTTTCTCATAATCACACACACACACACACATATATATATATATGGGGGTTTCAATTCTTTTCATATACCCTTATCCCTCCATAATGGGCCGAGACGGTAGCCCGAAGGCCCCTCATGACACCCAACTACGTTCGATAATCCGCTTGTTCTAGGCAGGTCACGTCAGTCCTCAGACCCGCCATATCACCTAGACTCGCGTAGTGCATCATTTATACATATAATTGTATCAAATGAATACAAGTGGGGTTCTCGGAAGTGGATATTAACTTCTTGATTCATTCGAAATTATTTGAATACATGATTTGGCTTATTTGAAGTCCTGAATCGATTCTGTAACTCCTTGAATCAACTCGCCCCCTAAACAGAACTTGAAATCATTTTGAAAGAGTATTAGAATTGATTTTGCAACCTTCCGAGTCGATTCGCAACACTTAGTAAATTTTTCAAGTTTGAAATCTGATTTTTAAGAATCGACTCTCAATCCACAGGAATCGATTCTAATTGTCATTGTCTCGTTTTCAAGCCATTTTCTAAACCAATTACCTTTTAATCTTTCTTCCAAACCTCAACTAGCCAAACCATACCCTTTCTAACATATTTTCTTTAACAACACAATTCATTTAATACAAACCACATTCAAGTTATCATATTCCACTTCCTAAACCACATTTCAACACAATTATTGCTCAATTCACACAATCAACTCATAAAATCAACATGCATGGTATATTCAATCATCAATCAAACATCACAACCATGTTTTCAGGCAATTCTACGCTTTAAACTAAAGAATTCTACTCCGTACCTCTTGTAGTCACTCGAATTCTATTCGTTAGACACCAACTTGCCACACCCACTCAACTCCCAACGGAAATCCCTTTGCACAAGCTCACTCACTAGTTCAATTGCGAAATCCCGGCTTCAAACGATATCTACTATCCTCTACAATCAACAATTCACCAAGGATTCAAACCCAACCTTGAATTATAGAGTGAGAAAGAGTAGATAAGGAATTGAACTAAAGAAACGCAAACCCTTACCTTCCCAAGTGGTATGTACTCGAAGACAACGGAGAGAGCTTCGCGTAGCCGTCGACGGAACGACGATCGGAGCTCTGGCGTGGAAATGGTGATGGAATGAAGATTGAAGTGGGTGTTGAGAGAGAAAGAAGTGAGGGTGAAAGAGAGAGAGTGGCGTGTAAAAATGTTAAGGTGTGTGTGTAGTGTTTTTGTTTAGTTGAGTGCTCATCCACTCAAGTTGGCCCAAGCCGGGGCAACTTTAACGTCGGGTGTATGGATTTTTACTCTAATTACCTATTTAACTATAATAATGCTTTGTATTAAACACTAGGATATTATAGTTCTCAACAAACCCAAACCCTAAATCCCCTTCTCGATTTACATTTCAATTTCACAGCATCTATCATACCTTTCCCAACAGTAACAAGATCGTCTCTTTCACTCTCCCGTTCATCATCGTCAATGTTGCTTGGACCACCTTCAACATCCTTCAACCACCGCCGATCGTCATCTTCGTCTTCATCCTTGTGAGATCTGACTTTGAAATAGGTTCTAAATTAGATTTTAATTGATGATCATTCATAAAACTAAGATATATTCAATTATTTTGATTTTTAAAAGAAGAAATGGTTGTTTCTTTTGTAATCCAATGGATTAATTAGTTTTATTATAATCATAAATCAAAGAATGCATATATCATCTCGTTTTCTTCTTTGGTTCTAAGCTCTAACCTTTGCATTCTGTTCCTTTGTTCTTGTCAATTTTGTTTTGAACCGTTTTGATATTACTGATTTGTTAAGAAAAACAGTTCTCGTACATTTTTTGGGTATGCTTTTGTTGATGCTGACTTGCTATAGCATCAATGAGTGTATTTTGACTGAATGATATGAGCTTAATCTTTACACATTACCAAATCCCTGTTGAAATTGTTCTCATGGAATTGATTTAACATTCTGCAAATATGATATACTTGAAACTGAGCGGGTCTAGGAGTTTGTAGTTAGGGTCTTCTTTTGATATTTTTTGTTACGACTACTTCATCAAAACTCAATGATTTTATGAATGATCAAAGTAAACTATTTATGTTCGGAACATGATATATATGAATGGTTCTGTTCTAAGCAAGTTCAATTAGAAAAGTTGCTTTCTACACAATAATACTTTCCTCAATTAAATTGCATTTGATATTATTATCAATGAAGCCTATGTTTTTTAGAATTTTTTTCTTTTTCTGTACTGTGTTAAGCTCAACTTTGGTTGGTTCTTAGATTATAGTATTGATTCATATTATTTTCTTTTTTTGGTGACATATTCATATGAATTTAATTTTTTTTGGTTTTGAATGATAAACTCAGTGAAAACTGGTGATAAAAGCATATTGTTTTAGATGATAACCTTTTTTTTTTCCCAAGATTGATTTCTGTTATGAATTTGGTTCCTCTATTTTTTGCTTGAATGATTGCATAAAAAAATATAGCTTTGAGATTTTTTGTTTAATTAAAATTCATAATGTAGTTTTGATTTCAGATGATAACTCAGTGAAGAAATGAATGATAACTACATATCGTTTTCGATGATAACCTCATTTACAAAGATTAGAAAATGCCTTCATCAAGTGATGATGATCTTGGAAAATGGCCATAAACTAGTATGTTCTTGATAACTTTTATATCATAGTTTAGGTATTAATTTTAAGAACTTATTTTAAAATGTATATTATCATTTTCTCTTTTTTTTTCTTTAATAATAGAAATCATTAGACTCAAAATACATGAAATGCTCGATAAAAAACGGTGATAATTTCAAACTGTTTTGAATGATAACCTCACTTATTTGTGTTCAAGATGGATTTCGGTTATAAATTTGTTTCCTCTTATTTTGCTTCTTGAATGGTATGTTTGATGAATAATCACATAATAAAAAAATAGAAATGATTCTCCATGTGCTCAATTTGATTTTTAGTGATAAATTTTATTTTAGTGTTTAGTTCATTTCTAAAAGTTTCAAATGTTGCATTTATGAAATTTGACTTTGTGATCATTTGTAAATGAATATTTAAATTTTTTTGGATTTTTGGATGATAACCTCAGTAAAAACAGGTGATAATTTTTTATTGTTTTGGATGATAACTGATGCTACGAATCCTTTCGCAACAATCCGACAAGTATACCGGATCAAGTAGTACCACTAAAGAATGGGTATCGTTCCCACGAGGAAAGGTGGATTAAGCAATATTTCTAATTCACTTCTCTAATTACATCAAATGGATCAATCAAAGATTAATGCTAAACTAAAAAAAAGCAATCAAGAACAATATAGCAACAATAAATTATCAAAGAAAAGCAATCTTTATCACAATTAATCACAATTTATGCAAATCAATTACAAGAACTAAGTAAAGATTCAAATATGAGAAAGGCAAGATCAAGGAATTAGAGATGTTCATCAAGTAATTTCATAAACCAATTTTTACTATTATTTTTCTGCAACTATTATCAAATCACCATGAATCCTAGTATAACTAAATCCTAATCTCTTAGTGATCTAGTTTCTCTTTAACCTAATTAATCATCAATCTCTTGACTAATTAAACAAGAAAAGAGATAATACACATATCTTGATTTAAACCAATAACAATCAACAAGATCCTTGGAAAGAATTAAATGTCACATATTCAATCTCATGCAAAACCTTATTAGATTATTAAAGATTCTAATGCACATCAAATCACATGCTCATCTCTAAGTCATATGAAGAAATATGGAATGATTCTTGAATATGTTTGAATGCCTATTTTCTCAAACTCAACAATTCAAAACAAGAAAGATCTAATTACTCGTCAGCAAATCAAATCTTTAAAGATCATAACAAAGAATCAAACAAGAAGCAAATCAATCATTTATGTGATGAAAATTCAGATTCATATATGCACATTCATTCAATCTTTATCTCTAATGCAAAGAACAAATGTAAAAGATCATTCTTGAAGTAGTTTATGACATCAAGATTAATGCAAAACCAAATTTTATGTCACTTATTCAATTAAACATCAATCTTGACAATTCACAAACCATTTAATAATATGTTTAATCTCATGATCTAGAATAGAAATTAAACCAAAGTAAGAACCAATTATACCTCTCGGTTGAACTTGATCCTTTAATTAATGAACAAGAAGAATACTTTGAATAAACCATTTCCTAATCAAAACTTAGGCCTAATGAAATGAATGTTTAAGTATTGTAACACCCCAAAACCGATCAACCAAGTCGCGAACATGTTTGATCAATTTCGAAGCGCTACGGACAAACAGACACCGACTCATGTGTACTAAATTCGATACCACATAACTGTTCGAATTGTATATAAATAAATACCATTTCTTATACATAAATAGAGCCAAGACTCTTAAAGTACAACATTGCATTTATATCAAAGTATATGCATATACATAATACACAATAAACAGGGCCCAAAGACTATATCCGAGAACCTGCGAAGCTTAGGTCCTTTGACTGATACAAGGCTCTAACCTATGCACTGACACTTCTAGTTCTCCACAATACACAGTGGAAGACTTGACTTTCGGAGAAAGCTAGACGCTCGGTGTTCTTCACGGATGCTTCGCCAACTTTCCAAGGCTTGAACCTTACCTGAAAAGTCTGATAATATACGGAGTGAGAATCCCCAACCCATGGATTCTCAATACGGATAAATCGCCAAACCTACAGTATTTATTCTAGTCGGATCACGCGAGGCATTCCTATCATCTCTCGTTTAGCCATGTTATTTAGTTATGCCTAAGGCCCTAGCATTTAAGTCCTACCAGTTATTCATCCTTCCCTCTCGTTCTCTAAGTCTTACGTTTCCTAGTTCTAGTCATCAGAATCCACAAAGCAGCCAATCAACACACAAACATTCATTACAAGCAAACAATACAAACAAACAACGATTAGCAAGTAGTAAGCAATTAGGCACAGCCAAACAATGTCAAGCAGATGCACATGATGCATGCCTATTCCTGCAGACTACGGTGAGCTCACCCGGTCGGTTATAATAGCCGGCCCTGATCGTTTACGATCCTTTTCCTCACTTAATCATATATATATATAATGGGGGTTTCCTTCTCTTTCTCATGACTATAACCTAGGTTGGTAGCCGGGACGATGGCAGGAGGCCCCCCTACCGCTACCGTAAGCCGCGACGTTAGCTTTTGTCCCACGTGGAAACAAAAGCCCCACAGACGCTTACTACTCCCGATGGTCCGCTGTTGCCGTAAGCCGAGCTCTAGTCCTCTGACCCCTCTTAGACCTAGGCTCACGGTTATTATTTTGTAAAACATGGTTGATACTATACATGAGATGTAACTACTTCATTTATCACTGAACTCATCCTCTAAAACTACATCTCTGCTCATTGGAATCGATTCTGAAGAGGGAGAATCGATTCTGAGGGCGTTTTGAACGTTAAATTTGTAATCAGTGTGAGAACGAATCGGTTCGGGGACCAACCGACTTGACTCGATCCTAGGCAGTTTATGAAATCTTGAGAATGAAGTCGACTCGAAGCCCTGCCGAATCGATTCAAGAAACCACTTTCAAAATTCTTTTAGTCACTGTCAAAATACGAATCGATTCAGCACAACTTCAACTCAACTCGATTGGAAGTCAAATGATTTTCTTTAAGGCCACGAGGATAGAGTCGATTCCAATCAACCACGAATCGATTTAAGATGGAGAGCTTTGGCTTTGTGCAAATACGAATCGGTTCACCCCCACAGGTGAGTCGACTCGATATTAATAAAATTATGAAATTCGTTCAAAAAGGCTCAGTGAATCGACTCGGATACCACTGAATCGATTCACTGCAGCTAAAACGTGTGTTTTTCCTAAAATTGAGTTTGAAACCAAATTTTGCACAAAGAACCATAACTCATTCTTTCAGAAATCATTTCTTAGAAACCCTTGCCTCTTTTAGAAATCCCTCATTTCATTTAAAACCATTTTCAATCATCAAATTCATCCTCAATCCCTTCTTTTTGAAACCATCCATCTCAATTCCATTCATCTCATCATCTCGCCCCACGGGCCTCATTCCATCACGTAATTTCCATCTCATGTATAACCCTAAATGTTTAAAACAAATCTTGGCACAAGGCCACACACACAATCAATCATACATGCATATTCATTTTGCATCAACATCAAGCATACACATAGTCACATAGTCAATCAACAACGTTACTTCCCATCATATTCCTCAAGTTCATTTATCCCTATTAGATAATCTAGGTGCAACTAACCTAGGCAATCATTCTAGCTTAAATAATGTAAACTTGAATCTAAATCCATACCTGGACGCCAAGCTCAATGCATACACGCAATTATCCATCGCGCCATCGAGCATCCAAGCACAATCCATCGCTGTTCTTATGTTCACTCGTCCATCCCCACCTCCAATTCTCCAATTTCTAGCCTACAACACAACACAATCAAACTTTATATAATCCTAATAAAACTCAAGACTAGGGTTGGAAACGTCTCATTGGAGATACCCAAGCTTGTGGCCATCGATCACCAAGCTCCAAAACGTACTAGATCATCACCTAGTTCACAAGGACTCGGAAACATGCAAGTGGAATTAGCCATTTTCGAGCAGAAGTTTGGACAGAAGAAACGAGATAGGGAATGGCTTATACGCGCATTGCATGTTAGATGAACGTAAAGAGGGTGACAAGAGCTTCGCGTAGCCGCAAACCGTGCGTCAATCAGAGCTCTGGATCAAAAGTTATCGCGACCAGAAGTTGGTGTGAGCGGCGGAAGAATTGATACGAATCAATTCTTCAACCAGCTCTTCAGCAACTCTCTCTCTTTTTGATCGAGAATGAGAGGAGTAAATGGCTGAAATGTTGTGTGTGTGCCCCTTATATAGCCACTAACAAGTGGCAGTTTTGTAATTTCGTGATTTGGTCCGTTTCGGGCCAGACTTTTAGCGAAGGTGTTCGGGCTCGCATCCTAAATGTTATTTTCTTTACTAACGTGTGATTTTGTCAACTCCCACTTGTACTCTGAAATACTCAACTTAATTTATACGTTCATGGTTAAAATCATGGGGCTCACAAGTATTCATGAGATTGAATTCACTAAAACCATCCAAAACCGAAAAGTAAGCCTAGAAGATTGAATAAACCATTTCCTAATCAAAACTTAGGCGTGATGAAATGAACGTTTAAGTATTCGTTGGATTGAATTCATTATTTCTTGGAAAAACATGGGACTTCTTAAATTACATGTCAAAAAATTATGTAAAGTTACACTGGTCTGATCAAGAAAAGAATCATACAAAAAAAGATTAGCAGAAATGGCCTCAACTAGAAGAATATGTGTACAAAAATCCCCAGTGGTTTACTTTCTTACCACAAGCCAATGGCTTCCACCAAACACCACCAGGATCCACCAGATAAGAATGTTAACAACACTGGTATATTTCAATTGCATATTTATGACAAATGCCCAAAATTAGCATGCAAAGAAATTTCATGTTGTACTTCCTCACTTGCTTTAGTTAATTCTCTTAAAATCTAAAAGATAAAGTAATAAATAGTACATATGATAACTCAATCATAAAGTGCATGATTATAATATCAGGTAATGGATGGTAATAGCAGTAAGAATATATTAAAAGTGAATTAAAAAAAGTGAAACCTCCTTAAGCAACAGTAGGAAAACAATCAACAATCTCAAAAGAATCCATGATCAAACAATAAATTTTGAAAGGGAATTGGAAAAAGCTAAAACGTGATCAATTGAGAATGACGACTACATTGGTGGAAACAATTTGAGAACAACAATGCACCATCTCAGAAGAATCTATGATCAAACAATAAACTGGGAAGGGAATTTGGGAATGAGCTAAACTCTGATCAATTGAGGATGAAGATTTGGTGAATTGAGAAGGATTTTGCATGAAGACGCAACATTCGCGTCGATGGAACAGCAGGAACAAAACGCCGCCATAGCGGGACGGTATGGTGAGGAAAACTCACCCACACCACTTCCGATGGAGGAGGAGGAAGAAGACTCCAATGCCAACAACGATGGAGGAGCACGAAGAATACGCCAAAGTTGTTGATGGTGTTTTCGTTCGGTGTGCGTGTTTCGCTTGATTATTTGGAAGCTACATCGTAATTGGCTCCCTAATCGGCTATTGGCTCCTTAATATATATGCTCCTCATACTTTTCTTTTTTCAGCATATCATCAAACAAAGAAAACAAATTCTTTTTCCAAAATAACTACAGAGGAGCTCATCTACGAGAGCAATCAACATATAGGTCGGACATATTCTTATACACTCATAAGAATGCTCATCATCAACAACCTTAACACTACAAGTTCAATGATAAAATTTTAACTTATTATCTTAGCTTGCAAGTTTTACATCAGTGTGTACTCTTTTAAATTCTTTATACAACGCAACCTATTTTCAGTTGTATGTTCTATATCATAATGGCTGCAATTTTATATACTATGATCCTATCATATTTATGAAATTCATATCAGAAGAAGTATTGACACTTGTTTTCTATGTATACGCTTACATCGTTCAAAACTAGTTAGATATGTCTAACTCTTAGTAAAATCGACCCCTTCTATCAGACAACTATCTTTAACTTAGATTTCAATCAAATCTGTTAGAGTATATTAATAAATCTATCATACTAATTGATATAGTAATATACTTTAACAAAATCGACCTACATAGGTTGACCCCTTCTCAAACCAATCTGAAAGTCAGACTCTAATCAAACTGATATTTATAAGTTAGATCTAATTACAAATAATCTATATAGGTCAAATCTCATATCAAAACAATATCTATTATCTAAACTCTTATCAAAATGATATTCACAAGTCAAAATTCTATTCGAACTACACAATCCCAAATGTTTATAACTCTTTCTAATCAAACCATCAATCAATACTAATCAAGCGTTAACAATCGAATCCAAATCCATCTATATAGATTGGAGTCCAGAAATCAAAGTAATAATTTTACTAATAAGAACAAACATCATATCACATCAGCTTTCAAATTTGAACTGGTTATGATATCAATGTCACTACATGCAATTTTTAAAACTGACCTATAGTTCGGCATCAATTCAATCATTCAAAATATAGTCTTAATTAACAACTGCTATTAATATTATCAACAAGATTCCATCTCATAATATACTTTACGCAGATTGAGCATGGGGGCTCAACTTACAACCCCAGCCAAACGTAACAAATAAATAATACTAAGCTAAAACTCAAATCAAAGTCAATATCCAACAAGCCGACCTATAGTTCGGCATGAATTCAACAGACGCTCACCTACAAGTTAAATTCTCAAACAATTTGTCATTCATTTCAACTCTTTAAGAGAATATTCTATATATCTTAGTTTATTTAAACTTCACAAACTAAAACTCCTTCATGGAGGTCTTCAAGTTTTCTACCTTCAGCATCAAATGGTCTTTCTTTTCAATCCCTGTCTTCTAAGAAAAGTAACATTATTACAAACTTGCCTATTTATATTTCAAATTTTTAAGTTGACCTTGGGAGCATACATCCAATATTATTTATAACTATCTCAATTTATTACTAATAACCTGAGTTATAACTAAATTTACAAAAGCTCAACCTGCTTATTTGAAAAATAAACAGCTCAAGCTTGGGGGCTGTGATCCGACTCAATACTCTTCGACCCAAAAATTATAAATCAAGCTATAACTCGGTTCAATCCAATTCTAATTAATTAAACATGAATAATTCTATTTGCACACCAATTTCAACCACCAATTTCAGCCACCATATAATTATACGTATATACATACAGTTCAGATTAACCTTTTACTAAATCCCTCACGTGCCAAACCAATTCAATATCCACTCAACACACGAAACATGTGCTTTCATTGCCTAGCTCATTTAATTCCAACTTCACTTCAACCTCTTTCTGGCCTGCATCTTCTACACCAATGAAAAATCCACTTGAGCATTCAACGGACTCTTAAAGTTCAGCCACTCCAAATTAGTCAAAAGAGAACATGCAAATATATCAAAAACAAAAAATATATATCACAAAATCTCTTGAAAACATGCTTGTAGGAACTGCAAAATTTTGTTGATGGGCTTTGAAAGGAGAGGCTTTTGAAGGTGGGGGATGGAGAAGAAGAATAAATTTACTAGTGTTATCTATTCTTCCTCTGCACACAGCAGTTTTCGTATTTTTATTTGTAAAAGAAAAATAATATTTTTATGGGAATGAATTTTATCTGAGGTGGTACGATGAAAGGTGAGGTGTTGTTGTAAAGGAAAAGACAAAGCGAAAAAGCTAAAAGCTAAATCAAATACTAAATTCATACAATGCATTAATTGGATTATAATCAAATAAATTTCAAATCAGATTTCAAAATTCAATTATAATCCAACATATTCAAAGTGATAATCAAATTTTAGAATTCAAATAAAAAATCAACTTCATATTATATTAGAATATAACCAAACATGTTTCAAATTACACTTTAAAATTAAATTACAATCAAACACATTTAAAATAATAATCAAATTCTGAAATCCTAATCAAAGTTGAAAATACTCGAACATTATTAAAGTTAATAATCTTACTAGAAATCGTACTTCAAAAATTGATTATAATTAAACGATCTCAAGACTATAATCAAACTCAAATCCAACTAATAATTCAAAATAATAATAATAAAACATATACCAAATCACATTTCAAAATTTGATAATAATGAAACGCATTCCAAATCAAAGTTCAACAATAACACTATAATCAAACAAGTTCAAATTTTAGTTTAAAAATAAAACTATAACCAAACATCCTTCAAATTTAATTAAGTTCAAGAATAAAATTATAATCAAATAAATTCTATATGAAAGTTTAAGAAAAAGATTATAATCAATCATGTCTTAAATCAAAATTCAAGAATAAGAGGTCAAAAAAGACATGTTACAAACATGTCTTTAACCTTCCTAATATAGCCCCAGCATCCTTGTTATACTTCTTTTCCTTTTCTCTTCAAACATTTTATCACTTTATTACACCCTTATTTTGAAAATCTAGGACTATCCATCACCTAATTCTACAAAAATGTTCAAGATCAGTAACAGAAAGCACAACATATGAGTAGAATAAATAAGATATATTATAGATCAGTTAGTATAATTGAATTCTCCACCAAGATAAGTTATAACTACTAGCTTTATTGTCATTTTGTATAACATCAATGTCTCAACATTGGTACTAATACTCATAATAATTTCCTAATGATGGAATCATAAAGATTAAGTAATTTATCTAAATAAACGTGATATTTGATAGTCAATTAATTATCAGAAGCAACCACAAAACACAACTTTTTTTTGCTCTCCTGTGTTTCCCCAATTTTTTGTTGCTCCTGATGCCTTAGCATCTTAGTTGATTTCTTTAACCAAATCATACCCAATTCCTTTATTTATTTGATAATTTGTTTATAATTCCATAAAAATAGTAAAGAATATGAATAAATTATGTATGGACAAATGTGATACTTTGATGAGTTTTGTTGGTTAATTGTAGGAACGATGATGAAAACAGGATTCTGAGCAGACATCCACGCCCAGGCGCCAATCCCCCACGCCCAGGCACCAGAATTACACACTCAGAGCCTAAAATCAGAGACTCACACCTAGGGGTCCTTCCCACACGCCTAGCGTCCTTCTTCATGTTGAGCTCAGCAAGCAGCCACGCCTAGGCGTCAGCAACACACGCCTAGGCGTCCCCCTCTTCAAAGCCTCATGGAGTCATCATCCTTTCAACGCCCAGCGTCCAACCCTCAATGCCCAGCGTCCCTTGCCTAGCTCACTTGGCAGCAAGCAACGCCTAGGCGTCTAGCAGCAACGCCCAAGCATAGCCATCAATCAAGCCACACATCAGCCAACAAAACCAACGCTCAGGCGCCACACACACACGCCCAAGCGTTGGCACCAAAGCCTTCACCAAGTGAGCAGCCACGCCCAGCGTCAGACACCAACGCCTAGCGTGGGAGCTGCTCCATGACCTAGCAAGCACAAGTGTCAAACACACGCCTAGGCGCCAGAATCAACGCCTAGATATGGGAAGCTTTATTTAGTACTAGGTCTTAGAAAGTGCACGCCTAGGCGCTTGTTCTCAATGCCTAGGCGTGTGTTCTGCTGTCTTAAAGCAAAATTTGTAACTTTAAGTTGTAATTTCATTTATGATTCATTTGTATTTCATTTAACTTATGTAAATCTATAAATAGGTGGAAATCAATCAATCTAGGACACACTTACTTACACATACACAATTTTACAATTAGTCAAGTTTAGTCTTAGATTTTCGCATAGCTCATAGATTGATTCCACTTAGGAATAGATTAGTTTTTGTAACTAAGTTTTCGTAATAGAAGTATTATTTTAGTTTCATTCTCACGTTTCTCTTTTTCTCTCTCTAGTTCTTTGGATGTTCATACATTCAAGAACCACCTTCATAGTGTTCATACTTCCAAGATTCATAGTTTTTATGAATCCAAGATCCATCTTCATCACTTTCTTTGAGTCATTCATGATCATGAGTGGCTAAACACCTTAGAGATTAAGGAGGATGAGCTCTATTCATCACCAAGCTAATGGATTAACCAACACTTTCTATTCAAATCTGCAAGTTCTACATCAAGTCCAAAGGATTCTTCTTGTTCATGAATTCAAGAATCAAGTGCAACCGAGAGGTATAATTGATTCTAATTTGGTTTAATCTCTATTCTAGATTGTGAGGTTTAAACATATTATTAAATGGTTTATGAATGTTGCTGTTGATGTTTGATTGGATATGTGACATAAAATCTGGTTGTGCATTAACATTGATATCATAAACTTGTTCAAGAAGCATCTTTCACATTTGTTCATTGCATTAGAGATGATGAATTGAATGAATGCGCACTTATATGAATCTGTATTTTCATCACATAAATGATTGATTTGTTTCTTGTTTGATTCTTTGTCATGATTAGTTTAAAGATTTGATTTGCTGACGAGTGATTGAATCTTTCTTGTTTTGAATTGTTGCATTTGAGAAAATAGGCATTCAAACATATTTCAAGAATCATTCCATGTTTCTTCATGTGACTTAGAGATGATCATGTGATTTGATGTGCATTAGAATCTTTAATAATCTAATAGGGTTGTATGAGATTGAATATGTGACATATTAATTCTTTCCATGAAATCTTGTTGATTGTCGTTGATTTGAATCATGATGTGTGTATTATCTCTTTTCTTGTATTAATTAGTCAAGAGATTGATGATTAATTAGGATAAAGATGAAACTAGATCACTAAGAGATTAG
>JASCZI010241669.1:265995-279303 GCA_036250425.1 Stylosanthes scabra
TAGAAATTGAATGGTGAAATCTGGTTTATGAAGTTAATGCTGAATATCTCCAATTCCTTGATCTTGTTTCTTACATTTGTATTTTCACCTTTCTTGATAGTTGATTAATTGATTAGTAATAATTTGTGTTTAAAGATTGCATTTCTTGACATGATATCTTGTTGTTGCATGGTTCTTGATTGCTTCTTTATTTAGTTTTCCATTAATCTTTGATTGATACTTGGATCTACTTAGAGGAACCGATTTAAGAGTGTTGCTTGATCCACCTTCCCTCGAGGGAACGATACCCACTCTCAAATGGTATTACTTGATCCGGTGCACTTGCCGGATTGTGACGAAAGAATTTATCGCATCAGCTCCTTTCCTGCAAAGTTAGTATTATTACTTTAAAATCATACTCTATATCACAGACTGATGCCGTTTAATTTTAGTAAGAGATTCTAATTAGTTACTTTCATAAAAGTGGATAAAAATCATAATAATGATGCTATCTTTGGATTTTTATTGGCTTCTTCTTCCATGCTCTACATAATAGAAATTATGAAAATTGAAGTTAGTAATTTAAAAAAATCAAACAATGAAATGAGAGGAGAACAAAACGGGGAGAGAGGGGGGATGAAGCTGAAGAAATTTCGTTGATTATGCAAAGAAAACGAGAAGATGAAAAGGATTCTGGTTCAGCAGTTATGAGGAGCGCGTGTAATTAGGGGTATGGAAGGAGAGGAGCGCGTGTGTTTTTGTGAGAGTGGAATTATATTTTTAGTTTTTGAATTTTTGTATTTGTATATAGTATAAAATACGGTGGCTGAAAATGGTGGTTGATTTTGGTGTACACATAACATAACTCATTAAACATGTGCAAAATAAGTACCACTAAGAAACTAAAACACCTTGTCAATCAAATATCCACCTCCTAATATTTTGAAAGATAATAACCAATCATATCAAATTCACAAACTGTACAACCAAGCATCTATAAATAATGCTAACTCTAGCTAACTCAAGTATTCTCTAAGCTCTCTTCTCTCTTCACATTTATTATTTATTATTTTACTGACTTGAGCGTCGGAGTGACCTTGCAGGTCCAACCTCCCGCCATTCCTCTGACTCGCCGAGATGGTTCTTGACCATGGAAGAGCTCTACTCTAACAACCAACACAGAACACTATACATATAACATCTATAGTTTCATACATATAATATTTATAATTACATATACATATATAATATCCAAAATTTTCAAAAATAACATCTAAAATTTATTATTTATTATATCTTCACTACGTAAGATAGCATACAATAGTAGCTACGTGTATGTGATAATACATAATAGAGTCCCACTTGCTTTAGAAAATTAAGAAGTGATCTAAAAGGATAGGATCGTAGACTGGTCATTCGTAAAATTAAAAGTGGTACCATTTCAATTATCGTCATTAATGTTTGCTAGGAAAAAATAAGTAAAAAATCTCACAATAATTAAGTTTTAGGGTGTGTTTGTATTCAGTATTTTATTTGTATGTGCAACTATAGGGAAAATAAAGAAAGATATGTATACCGCAACTCTGACTTTTACTTATTTTATTTCTATATTTTGACAATCAAATATTAAAAGAGGGGGAGAATTTTCTTTCTTGTTATGACCCATAAAAGGTATTGCATTGATTTTTTATTTTTAATTAAACAAAACATTGCACAAAATTCTTAAAAATTTTGTATGATTCTTAAGAAAATATTTATATTCAAACAAAATATTATAAATTAAAGCATTTATAATATTTTTAAGTACTCCTCCTTCAAGTGGTTAATATCCAAAGTTCAAACACACTCTTATTCAAGCGTTGACACATACAATTCAACTCTTTTGAAGTTCCTATAAAATAACCAAAATGATAACATCAAAACTTATTCAGATTAGACGAAAACTATTGTGTCATGCTTTAAACTGTAACATCATGTTACATACTAAATAGCAATTTTTTCTTAATTACTATTATTTAAACAAAAAAATTTCTTAACAAAAATAAAAAAAGATTTTCTTTCAATAATAACAGATTTTTTTAATATGGAAAAAAAAGGGATGAGAATTCATTCTCAGAGTATGCATATTATATGATATTACCGTAATACCTTTAGCCCAATTATTGGGATTTTAAAATGGAGTAATGATATGATATATAATATTAATTTTCAAATAAATAAATAAATACATGAATAAATAAATGCTCATATATCAAAACATCCAAAAGAAATTTTAAATTCATTAACATCTCATTTCTTTCTTTTATAATTTTTCCAAAATGGTATTGAGCTGAAATAGAATGAAAGTCCCTTTTTCTTATCCAAAATTTTGATCCAAATAAAAATTTACTTTTTTATTGAAGGTTCTTATTTCAAAGTTTTATCTATTATTATTTTTTTATCGAATGATGATTTCGATTATCTTATCATTCGAGTCATATTTTCTTACTAAATGGTCATATCTTAGATTATTTAAATGTATATTCTTTTTTTTTATTTTTATAATTGAAGGTATGATTTTCTTGGAGCTTCTTGATCTACCTCTTTATTTGCACGCACATATTTTTTTTTTTAAAAAAAGAAAAGATTATTTGAGAGGATGAGTTTTACTTTTATTAGCCTCCTCTTATTATAAGTACATAACAATATAGATCTAATTATTTTTCTTAACAGCTAAATTTATTTTTGGTTAAACTTTTTTCAATAATTGTAGATATACATCTATTTTTTTCAACCAAGTTCAACCAAATTGTTCACATGTGTATTGTACGAACAAAAATTTATATGTATAACGAACATGTTTTTATAGCTGACATGAACATGTTTTAAAACTTGTTCGTTTGCTTTTAAATTTTCTGTTCATTCTAGTAGTAATATTCTCTTCGTACGAGTGGGGTTAGAGTGAAAGAGGTGTATATGTAGCATGATTGAAATTTTTGTTTTGTTAATTTGAATATCGTACTTCCTTACTAACCTCATTTTTTATAAGTTTTAAACTGAAATTTAAATTTTAAAAAATGGCGGACGTTACATTGATAATATGCTATTAGCTCATTAATGAAATAATAATGTCACGTGGAATGACAAAAACATGCAATTAGGTTTTCGTTTGAAGAGTCTCTAGATATACAATAGTCAAATACAAATTTAGAGCGAATATCAACTTTGATCTTTGTCTAAGGTGATGATGAACCCTTCTAAGATGGTGAACCCAAATTCAATGGTGATTAATATCTTATTTTATGGCCTTACCAATTTTCTCGCTTTAACTAATGTAACTTCTGAAAAAAAACACATAGAAACAGAGCTGTTCTAATACCTAGAACAAAATATTCAGTAAAACCATTTCAATGTACGTATTAAGAGGAAAGACACCACGCACTAATGCATCTGTCTTCAATAACTGAGTGACACACTTTGTGCCTTTATCCAAATACAACCTTAACAAAACCGAGATGTATTAATTAAGAAAAAAAGCATACAAAAGCAAATAAAGCCATCTTAATGCGAAATCCTAATTGAAACTTAACTAAACGAATTGAGCTCACATTCAGTTTGATTTTGCATAGGATCAGAAACCAAACCACAAGAAACAAATTGACGAGCAAACTCATTCCCTCTATGAAGTGAAACAAGGCTTTGAGTGTACCTAGCTGCTCTCAACGAATCATACTTCCCATAAACCTCAAGATCCCTTGTTCCCTTCGATTCAGAATCATACATCACCAACCTCTCATTATTATCCTTCCAAAGAAACCTGTTATTCCCATAAAACCCAACAAGCTTGTAAGTCACCATCACAGGTCCCACACTGTACAGCTTAACCCAAGATTCCTCGTTCAAATAGTCCTTCATAACCCAAACATCTAGAACCTTCTCTGCTCCCTTCACAGGGTAAACAATAACCCCTATGGTGCTCTTGAAGGGCACTAGAGTCGCAAACTCTTCTTCGCTCGAGTACCTTATTCTTGGTAACTTGATCTTCCTGAAACGCTCTGTCACATTGTTGAATGCAAGAACAAGATCTTGCGGCGGGGTTGACCGGTCAACGGTTCTGCCATTGCTGCTGCTGGCATAGCTAAACCAGTGACAACAATTGTTCACGTAAGTGTAAACACGTGAAGACCCCCAAATCTCGAAGGGGAGAGGAAGAACAGCATCGTCATCATCTTCGAGTTTTCGCCATGAATTTGAGTTCAGGCTGAACAATTCAGCTGTCCAGTACCCTGGCTTTCTCTCATCTGTTTCCTTCACCCAGAGATCCTTAATCACAACAACTTTGAAGTCGTTGGTTTTCGGGTCATACCCGAACCCGGCGTAGTCAGTGAAGGAGTAAGTGCCACGTGGAGGTGTGAATTGAGATTCAGGTAAAGCCTTGAACTGTCTTAGAGAAGGGTTCATCATCACATTTGGGTTCCCTTCTAAGAAATATACGCCATTCACAGGACCCATGATTTCGGTCCAGTATTTATGATCAGAGTCATACTCATAAGGAGGGTTAAGAACTTGAGAATAAACAGAGCCTTTGGGTTCTTTTGGGTCCCAAGAAAGAAGAGAGATGTAAGTTTTGAGACCAGAGAAGAAGGGTCTTCGAATCACTAACACTTGTTGCTGTTCTTCCTCGTTGGTTTCTTCGATGTTGTTGTAGACATCATAGTGACTGGTGACAAAATGAGAATCAGTTATGATTTCGAACCATGATTTGCACACGCACTTGCATCGCAGAAGAGTCTTCACAGGTAACCTTAGGAGGATGTTGGACACCAATTCTCGTGGTAGAAGATCCAAGCTTCCCACCATGGCTATGTTGTTGTTCTTCTAATCAGCGGTTACGAAATAAAAGCATACCAAATAAAAGTGTTCTGTTTTGGTCTTGTGGATGACAGCGATGGGGGAGATTCCTTGCTTCTTCCTTAGTGAGAACTAAAGAATACAAAAGTGAACAGAGAATAAGTAAAAGCTAACTAGAATGTTTTGAATGTTTCTTGCTTTTTCTTATTCATAACTGGAACTTCAGGAAGAGAGAACTTTGTTGAAAGAATTTTCTTAAAAAAATAAGGAACAGAACATAGAATTTTAAAAAGAACCAAGATTCTTGCTTTTTCCTGTGTAATAAGTTAATAATAACTGAAAAGAAAGGGAGAACAGAGAGCAGTGGAAAGAATAAAACTCTGGTAATGGGCTAATGGTTCGTAACTGGTTACTAGAAATAAGTGAAAGGGGACATAGAATGAATAAAACTAATTGGTTTCTTGTTCTCTCTGAAATAATATAAAAGGAAGAGAACATAGATGGAAACCATAAAGGGATAAAACTGTCTTAGTTGTCTTTATTGACTTTATCGACCATTTGGCGGTCAAATTTTGCCATGAGCCCATGAGTGCTGAGGCCATAACATTGATTTTGATCGCTATACATGCATTAAATAACAACGATTTTTTTTTTTTTTTGGTTACATAACAATGACTGATGTAGGCAGTAGGATTTCTTTTTTTTTTCTTTTTTTTTCATGTTTTTTTTTGCTAAGATGAATATTGCCACATTGGTATACTTTTCAACTTTGATAAGTTACTAGTAAGATATTTCTAGAGAAGAAAAATCTTGTTATTTTTACATAATCAATAAAAATTTAGTCAATATAGTCAATAATTTAAATTAAATGTTCTATTTTTTTTAAGTTTTGGATTTTCTATTTCTTTAGGTTTCGGATGTTCTATTTCTAAAAAATTATGAATGTTTCACTAGTTTTCATTATGGATGTTCTATAAACAATAATTACGGATGTTCTATTTTTTATTGACTGATTGTTGATTAGAAAAATATTGGTTTCCTATATTTTTCAATTTTTTAAGTTTAATTATATATATTTACTAGCTTATGACGTGCGGGACATGGGTCTGTTGAATCTTATCGACTGTATTTATCTATTCTACTCTATCTTCATATGTATCTTTGGCACTGTAAGATTGTACATGGACCTCGTTATTTATCAAAATTTAAGTAATAATAATGCATCAGTAGTCAATTATGTCTTTATTATTTTTGTACACTTTGTTATTTTATTTTATTCCTACTTTTATCATGTTAATCTATACGAACTATTTTTGTTGTAAATTTGTAGTAGCTAACATGTTTTGTTTTTGTTTAAAAATGGTATTTACTTACATGCTTGAATAATTTGAGCAATATTGCAACACAGATATTTAATCCAAAAAATTCGAATTCGGTTGTGGGCCGAAAAGCATCATGGTTAATTTAATTCGAATTAATAATTTTATTCTCTTAGGCTTTCATATTATATTTGATTGGATTAGACTATTCAATCCACAGCTAACAGGACATCTTATTTGAATCTATACATGTCATAAACCCCAACTAAATGTACTGATTAGAAGTGTACAATAGTATATGTAGTATTATCATAATATTAATATTAAAATAGAAATAAATAAAATATAATGACCTTTTTAACTATTTTTTTAGATTTTTATAGATATTAATGTCAATTAACAAAATTGGACACTTGTTAACCATTAATGTTAGACACTTTTTAAGTAAATAATATACTACTATTCTTTTTTTATATAATGGAAATTTATTAAATTTGATTAATATTAGACACTTGTTAAATAATTAATCTACTACTACTCTCTTTTTATATGGTGGAATCACTTCTCTTTTCACTTTTTACGACTCTCATTTATTGTTGGTACAAAATTGCTCAAACATCTAATAAAGTGACACATGTCATTTATGCTTATGCACCTCCTTAAGCATCTCATAGGGAGACACATATCACTTACATAGACTATTACTATTTGCTTATTATAGAGTCCGGAATTTCTCTTTTTTTTAACACCACAATTTCAAATATCACCACAAATCATCTACCTCCGTTACTAGCCACTGTTGGCTGCCATCTTCAACCACTACTGCCGGCAACTATTCCAGCATGCAATCCCGCCTCCATACAATCCCGCCTCCGGCAACTTTCTGGCCAACCCTCCGTCCTTCTTTCTAATAAACCTCCAATCACCCTAAATTCTAAACTTATAAATTTTAAACCCTAATTCTTGAATACTAATCTTAAATCCTATACTAAATATTAAATCGAAACTCTAAATTCTATTTTTAAATTCTAAATTTTAAACACCAATATTAATTTTTTATTTGATTTTTTAATATTTTTATTATTTTTAATTTTAGATGTTTATTTTTAGTGTGCATTATCGGCTATTTTGTTAGTTACAATTTGTTGGATATCTATAATTATAAATATTGTTATACAGCCTAATAAGTTCGCTCCTCTCATTGTCATATAAATTCACTCTCAGTAGTAGTTTGTTACGTTACTAAAATATCTAACCCAAAAAAAAGGTGACAACTGACAAGACAGAGAAAGCCATGATGATCAAAGTGGGGAAAACAAAGCTGAAAGGAGAGTAAATTGAAATTATCTTACAATACCTCTAGATAGTAAAGTTTGTGTGGACTTTGGATTAGAGAGAATCGAAGGAAAATGACAAGATTATAACAATATACGTTTTATTCTATTTTCCTTGAAGAATTAATAAAATTCGAGTAATACTACAATTAGTTTTAAAGAATTTTTTTGGTAGACACTTTAATCTTTAATCAATTTTAATTATCAGATATGTCTTTAAACTTTTATCTTGTTCGACAAATCAGTTAGTATAGTATATTATTTGTTGATGAAGATTGTTTATGATCTAGAAGATGTTAAATCTAGGACCACTTTTTAAACTATAACTTTCAAAATCGAAAAATCAGGAAAACTATAATAGCTTTTGTTGAAACAAAATTTATGATACTATTTCATTTTGTGTCATGTCGAACGCATCAGTATATAACTTACATTTAGTCTTTGCACTATAATTTCAAAGGATTCAACCTAATTCTATCTATGAATCACTCAAGCTAGGAATGACAACGGGTTCCCACATGGACAAAGATATACCCCTCGTCCCCTGCCCCATGCAAAAATAATCCCCCTACTCTTGACAAGTAATGGGTACCTCATACTCGGTGGATATCTGTGTGTCGGCGGTTATAGATGAATTTATTTTTAAAACAAAAAACAAAAAATAAAATTTTTAAAAATAAGAAAATGACAAAATGAAAAAGAAAATCATAATCCTCAAAATGTTAGTCCATCATACAAACAACATTTAGTCTGCATGTGAAGAACGTGGTGGCCGGAGCAAAGATGACTGGTTGTAAGCCTGCTTCGAAGAGCTTGTTAAGGAAGTGGGGGTATTGGTGTATTATGGTGTTGTTTTTTTTTCCCCTTTTTTTTCCAAAGAAAAAAAACTCAAGCTTGCATAGTGTGGAGTCCTACTAGGGTTTTATTCCCATCGCTGGGTGGAATTATACTCAATTAGAGTATTTGTCGATCCCATATTAGATAATTGGAAAAAATACCACAATTATCCATAAAAGATTCGGACGCGAACAAAACTACCTATGAAAGAAAGAAATAAGTTTTCTATCCATAAAAGATGGGTTTTGTATGACAAAACTACCCAAAAGTCATTAACGAGAAATTGATTTTGGATAGTTTTGAGTGACATTTTGGATAGTTTTGTCATACAGAACCTATTTTTATGGGTAGAAAACTCGTTTCTTTCTAGTTTTATCAGCTTCCGAATATTTTGTGAGTAGTTTTAGTATTTTTTTCGATATATGTATAATACCAAAAGAAAAAGATATATGTACATTGATATATCTATTTTTACTTGTACATGATATAACATTGATTTAAAATGTCTTATCTTATAGTTTATGGTTTATTTTATGTGTTTAATTTTCTTACTTTTTCCAAGCGATGTTATTTCAAGTTTATACATTTTATTTTCGTTATGTATATTTTGAAATTGTTGGATCTATTTTTTTTCAATTGTTACCAACAGTATACTAGGACTTTTTAAAAACAACCGGTTTAAATCCGCACGATGCACATAAAATATAATAATTATAAAATTAAGGAACATTAATTACACATTAAATATAATTATAAAATACAATAACTATCATCATTTTAATCAATCAAGTCAAATCAAACTTTTTTCATTAAGGCAATTCTTTATTGCCGTGTTAACTCATTCTCGCTTCTTCTTCTTCTTCCTATCATCATTCATCTTCTCCTTCTTCGTCGAACTACTACTTCTTCCGACGATGACGACGACGACGATAACAATGGGGAGGAGGAGAGGAGGATGGCAACAAGGAGAAGAAGGGGGAGAAATACGAGGACGCCGACAGAGGAGGAGGAGGATGAGAAAAACAAGAAAATGAAGACGATGACGAGGAGGAGGAGAAGGAGATGGACGACGACGACAATGATGACATTGACGATGGAAGAGAATAGGAAGAAAAAGAAATATAAAACAGAGGAAGAGGAGGAGGAGTATGACGAAAAGAGGAGGAGGAGGAATGAAGAGAAGAAGAAGAGGAGGAGGAGGAGTATAACACAAAGGAGGAGGGGGAGGAGGAGGAATGATGGAGCCCCCAAGGGCGGTTCATAATTCCTTAAAGAACTCGTTACAGATAGTTCCAAACCAGGTATGAGAGCCTCAATCAAATTTAGTTAAAGATGTGTGTCACAAGGTGCAACCAGTTTAAAATACCGAGTGCTGGACTCGGGTCGTTCTTCCTAGGAATTGAAAACAGAGGTTTGCTTTTGGTTGAGAAAAGTTCGGGATTGCAATTGTTGGTTTGAGAGCAGAGCAAAGAGAGACAAAGTAAAATAGCAATATGATAAAGAGTGCTCTGTCACAGGTTGAAATATCGTGCGTCCCTATGATAACCACTGATGGTCGAGTAGCAGAGTTAGCCCCTATTCGAATGTCCTAGGTATACTCAAGTAACGTGAGATCAAGGTATTCGGTGAACTCGAATAACCCATCAAGTTCATGTCTTTAAGGTCTTTCCATTATTGGCAGGAATGTAGTGTTAACGGCATTGGAACTAACCTCGTTCCTTCCATCCGTTGCCCTTAGGGATCAACAGCTAAGGTCATCCGCACATTTCAACACATAGCCAAGGCACAAGATCACTACTCGCTACTAACAGAAATCATAACAACAAAAATAAAGCAAGCGGAATAATAAAGAGACATAATGAATAATAATAGAATAACTATAATTGAAAAGTAAATGAGCAGAGTAACGACGGTAATATTAATTAAATAGACATAAAAACAGTAAATTGTTTGGCTAGTGTAGCAACAAGAAAATGGAAATCCTAAGAAAAGCTAAAGTAAGAGAGAAAATGGGAGAACATGAGTTCCCCAAAAAACTCTAAAAAATTATTCAAGACTCATGATCCCCAAAAAAGAGGCTCAAAAGGGTGTGTGTTGAATGGGGTAGAATCCCTCTTATTTATAGGCCTCCATTTGGCTTGAAATTTCCTTTTTGACCTTCATTTTGCTTGCTGTTCACGCACATGTGCATACGCACAGATGAAAAAACGTGACTTGCATGTCACTCCAGTTTTGTGTGCGTATTCATATAGGGCATATATACATCGTTTCGAAGCTCTGGATGTTAGCTTTCTAATGGAGTTGGAACCAAGTAATTTGGATCTCTATAGCTCAAGTTATGATCAAATTTGTGTGAAGAAGTCATGATTGACAGCATCAGGAAAATTCTGAGCACCGATCTTTGGGCGTTAATTTCTTATAGAATCACTTAGAACCGGAAAAAGTATTCAACATGAAAATTTTAGATATTGAATTCTTATTTCTAAAGAGTCTAAGTTTGATCCAATCCGATGACTATAGCTCCCTTTCTTCTCTTCTCGTTGTTGCTCTTCTTGCCTTTCTCGGCCACTTCAATCCAACTCTAACCTATCTAGGCCTCAAACACTTGAACAAATACATCAAGGTATCTCATGGAATGGGGATTAAGTAAATCTATAGAAAAATAGGGCAAAAAGTTCATGTATTCACCTTTTAAGCCCTAAGGAACAACAATTCATGAATGCACTCAATTTGCATGTATTTAAGTGGGTTTGGTTTGATAATTTGCGTATTTATAACACAAACTAAACCATCAAAAATGAGTTTATGAAGGAACACAAAGAAGAAGAAGAAGTTCGTTTCTCTTTTTCAAAGAAATTCGTTTTCTATTTTTCATGTCCTAAAAATGAATAAGCCTCTATATGAACTCAAAAAATATCCTAGAATAGTTTTGTATGATCCTTGGGTCTCCTTGCTCAAAATAATGTGATGAATTACAAGGCCTTGGAGGACTAATAACAAGAGCAAGAGTAAAAAAGGCAAAAGAAACACTAAATAATGTTGTTGTTTTTTATCTTGAGACCGGCCCAAATCTTGAAGAGTTGAAACCCAAGATGGTGAATTGCTTAGCGCATGCTGAAGATGATGAGGCCCAAATGAAGATATTCAAGAATTAATTATTTTATTTTTATTTTGTGTTATTTTATATAATTTTCATGCACATTTTCCAAAAGACATAGTAGCCTCCCTATCTTCATCCACATTGGCTCTAATCAAAGACACCTCCATCTCCTTGAAATATTCATTGACACTCCTACTACCTTGTGTGAGCCTTTGAAGATTGTTGTGAACGTCCCTATGATAATTGGAAGGGACATATCTCTTCCGCATCAACCTCTTCATTTCATCCCAAGTATCTACCAAAGGTTCTTCAAACCTAATCCGCTCTTTTTGTAAATTGTTCCACGAAATAAGAGCGTAATCTGTAAATTCCATTGCTACCACCTTTACTTTCTTTTCTTCAGTGTAATTATGACATGAGAATAATTGCTCAATTCTCAACTCCCACTCAAGATAAGCTTCTGGGTCACTCTTCCCTTTGAAAGATAGAATCTTAATATTTAATCCCTCTATTCTGTCCCCCCTTGTATCACTCTCGTTATCTCTTCTCCTCCTTCCTTCATTTCTCCTTCTACGATCATCATCATCATCATGAGTTTCTGGATTTTTTAACTTTTCAATTCTTTCATACAACCCTTCTGTTTGTTCCCTCAACATCCTTTGCATTTGAGTTGTAATAGCCTCCACCAGCAATCTTTCATTTCCCAAAGGAGAAACGTCATCATTTCATGTCCCTGCCATGCTTAAAAAAATGAAAATAGTTTGGACCTCACCACTCTTCGCACGTGTTTACACTCTTAGAATGTATTACTCGTATTTAATGCTCTCTCTAATAGGCTTTTGTGTAAGGTTCTCTCTTGCCTTTTACCACTCAAAAGCTCTCTTTAAATTCTTAATAGATTCTCAATGAACGCACAAGAATATTGAGTAAACACTTTATATGACAAATTGAAGGCACAAGAATTTAGCTATAACAAACAGAAAAAAAAAATAGTGACAAATAGAGAATACCAACGATGACTTAGCAAGACACTTAGAATTATTATCAAAGAGACAGTATACTATAAATATGCTAATAAATAATTTTTTTTGTTATTACTTTTTTTTTCTGCTATATGCTTGCTTTCTTTCTTTCTTTCTTTTTTTTTTTCTTTTTTTTTCCTTTTTTTAAAATAACTAATAATGAAAAGAATAAAACAATTATAAGATACAAAGAAATTGAGTAGATTAAGATAAACAACCCATAAATATGAAAAGAAAACAGCCTTAGAACTAAGCTCTGATTACCACATGATATGTGATGGTGAGAAATCGGCAAGTGCACCGAATCGTTCAAGTAATACCACGGTGAAGTGGGTATCGTTCTCACGAGGAATAAAGGACCAAGCAATACTATCTTTTAGTTATTTTAAGCAGATCAAGAATAAAACTTGAGAGAATGGTGATGATTGAACACGAAAACAATGAGTGAAAGAGTGCAGAAATATTACTTGAGGAATTAATCAGTGGAATGAGTTGTTAAGAGCTTTGGAGATGTCTTTCCCTTGAGGGCCAATGTATACATTCAATCACAATTCTAAGGTTTTCAGAAATCAAGGCACAACGAATCTAGAGTAACTAAATCCTAATCTCTTAGTAATTCAGTTTCCAATTACCTAATCAAAAGCTAATCTCTTAGTCAATTAATCAAATAATTACGTGAAGCCCTAATTCAGATTCTAATCCTTATGAGTCTCAAAAGTGATCCTAGATTAGATTACATGTCACTATATCCAAACTAGTTCTAATCCAATTTTAACCCACGTAATTTTAGTTGCATAACAATTAGCTTGACTATCTCTAGTTAGACCTAATCATCATGTGATTTAATTTCCAGCTAGCATAAACTAATAGATCTCTCAATCTTATTA
>JASCZI010241670.1:18612-49167 GCA_036250425.1 Stylosanthes scabra
CACGTGATACGCGCAGTCCCTAATCACATTAAAAAAGTGAGGTCTTTCGTGAAGACATTAGAGTATCTTTTAGTGGGGATGTATATTTTGATTAAATATCATTGATTTATTTCTAGCTGTAAGAATTGTTAAATTAGATGTTAATTAACCTTCAACTTCGTGTAATAATTAAAGGTACTTTATGTGTAATAAAAAGTATTGTAATCAATCAAACAACTAATATTAGACAAGGTAATTATATTTTATTTATTTTTTAATTTGTTATTTAAAAATAAAATTAATTGATAAAAAAATTTTAAAAAAATAAAATTTACACTTGAACCTAATAGTTCATAACTTAATAGCGACAATCAATTTTAATTTTTAAATTTTTCCACAATTTTTTTCATAAAAACCGTATAAAAATATATATAAAGAAAATTTGGCGATAAAAAATATTTTATAAAAAATTATAAATGCTTACTAAAATTATTTTTTTTTTGAATAATTATTTGTAATTATTGAATAAATAAAAAATTAATTAAATTAATAAATTTAATTTCAGAATTTAAAAATATAAAATATTAATATTATAAAATTTATGTTTTCAAAACACTTAAACGTGTAAGTGTGATCTCTATTATTGTTCATAAAAATATGTGTCATAAATGCCATTATTATTAAAAAAATATAGATAATTAATATTTTTTTAACTAATAAATCGGCCAACAATAAAAAAAAAACATCTGTAACAAAAGAACATCCGCAACAAAAAATGAAATATCCGTAATCTATAAATAGAACATCTAAAATCTAAAGAAATAGAACATCCAATATAAATTATTGGCTGATATTGACTGATTTTTTATTGATTACCTAGTCTTATTATTATATGATTAAATAAATTTTTTTTAGATATTTAAAAAAAGGGGAAATATCTTAAAATTAGATCTGTACGGTAGCATGCATGACCTTCTATATATGCATAATGCAACTTTCCCCTTTCGGTCACACATAACACAAACCCAATAATGGCAAAGATAGAGATAACAATAATGGAGTTCCTGTGTTAGATTTTGAGCAACTGAAGAACAATGATGAGGAGGAGTTGATGAAGCTAAGAGAGGCATGTGAGAGATGTGGGTGCTTCCGGATCATCAACCACACTGTTCCAGAAACACTAATGGCAGATATGAAATTGTTGTCAAAGTATCTACATGAGCTTCCAGTGGAGATGAAGAAGCTGAACAAGTCAGTGTTCCCTGAAACAGGGTACAGACCACCGTCAGAAACAAGTCCTTTCTATGAGAGTTTGGGACTCTATGACCTTCATAAGGACCCACAAGTTCTACACGACTTCTGCACTCAATTGGCTGTCTCACCAAAGCAGAGGTCAGCTGTTCTTCTTGTTCTTTTTTTTTTTTTTTTTAAGGTGAGGAAAAAGATAACACAATATATATATAATTTTATATTTAAATTTTTTTAAGAAGACTAGAATTATATATATTTTTAAAATATTTTATTATTTTGGTACCTCTACTTTTATTTAGGAATAGGTGATAACTCTCGTACATTTAGTGCGAAGAAATACAGTGTTAGTGTAAAAATAACATGTTTTGGTGGGCCTCATCTTTTTCTTTTCTTTTTTCTTTTTCAAATACACTCTGTACGTGAGTTACACCCTTAGGAATATTTGTCAAAGCCACTCATATAATAGCACCGAATCACACACCTATTAAATAGAGAGACTCAATGACTCATACAACCAAAGGGAACGAATTTGGACAAATTCTAGACTTTTGGACGAGTCAATGCAATCCGAACCTACACGATCAAAATGGGACCTGATATTTTGGATTTATTATATTAAAAGAAAATAGATAATGACATTAAAGAAAAAAGGAGAACTCTTCTGTAGAACAAGTCTATGATATATTCTTAAAAAAGTGGCTCTCATAATTTTGGAAAACCAATTCTCTCCTGTGTAGGGTAATTTTTCACCGCAAATTTGGAATATAAAATTTAGTCCTCTATGAAATTTGGTCCTAGGACCATCAAAATGGATGGTAACTCGAGTTGAATCTCAATTTGACCCCCCAAATTTGAATCGTAAATCAAATTGACCCCTAAAATTTAGAGTTATTCAATTTTCACCCCAAAATTTAAAATCGTAACTCACATTGGCCTGACTCTAATTCTGTTAACGGTGCACTTACCTGTAACTGACACATGGCACTCTATGACAGTTATATGATGTGGCAAATTTATTAAATAACTCAATTTGGCCCCTCTCTTTTCAATAAATCCTAATGAAATGAAAAACTATTCATCTGCACTTACAATCCTAATGCCGCAACAACAGCAAAAAAAAAAAAACACTATTAACAATCTTAACAGCAGAATGTGCATTAGTTATCACCACCATCAACTATGTCCTTTGTCCTTACATTTACAATTCAAATATACATTATTTATCGAATAATAAAAAAGAGATCACCATTTATCATAACTTAAAATCAGAATTTATACTCCAAATAGTGAAAAAAAAATCATTTGTTTATTAATCACAATCTCATACACAACAAAAATGTATACAATTTTTTCTTATTCATCAGACATCCTATTTTTTCAACACAATAGCATCCAAATTTCTTCTTCATTCTTCAAAAGTAGTGAACCACAATAGAATAAAAGCAATCAATGTGCCATCACGGTGAAGAAAAATCCAATAAAACACAATTAAACCTGAAATTAAACACAATCATTCTTGTAAGCCATTATCCCTTTTCTTCTTTTGAATGATCATAAAGGGAAAAAAATAAAACAAACAAACCATAAAACTTTTGAAGAATGTAATCTTCAAGATGGAGTGGTGAAAAGTGGATCCGACCGGGGTAGAGGCAGTAAAGATTAGAGCCAGGGGAGCCGAGATAGAAGCGGCAAAATAGAGGAGGCGCAGATCTCAAATGTGATGTCGGATAATCTGTTCAACAGAAGACACATAACCTATTCAACTGAAAACAAATAACCGTATCGACTGAAAAGAAAACAAACTACGGTACTCAGCACAACTCTAACCAGATATTTAAGTCTAAAGAAAACAAAATTAGTCAAAATTACTTTAGACTTAAATATCTGGTTAGAGTTGTGCTGAGTACCGTAGTTTGTTTTCTTTTCAGTCGATACGATTATTTGTTTTCAGTTGAACAGGTTCTTTGTTTTCAGTTGAACAGGTTATGTGTCTTCTGTTGAACAGATTATGCGTTTTCTGTTGAATAGGTTGTGTGTTTTCTGTTAAACACATTAGTTTGTTTTCGGGATATATTAAATTGTTAATCAGGTACATTAATGCATATCAAATACACACTTTCAAAAAAATTGGTGTGTGCCACGTGTCAGAGGCGCCTACGCGGCTAGCGCCTGCCATGTAGGAGGCGCCTTCTGCACTTGCGCCTCCACGTTGGAAGCGCCAACGCCATCCACGCCTGCCACGTTGGAGGCGCCTCCCGTGTTGCCGCCTCCACGTTGAAGGCGCCTTCCCCGTCCGCGCCTCCTAGTCAACACCTGAAAAAAAGAGAAGCTGACACCGTGTCGTTACGTAGGCAAAACGAGGGCAGCTTTGTAAATAGTTTCAAAACAAGGGCATTCTCGTAATAAGTTTTGAAAACAAGGGTATTCTAATAAAAAAAATTCTGTTTTAGTGATTAACTGGTTAAAAATAAATAACAAAATAAAATTATTTTCATAAAAGAATATTTACTTGATTAATATCCGTTAGATTAAATTTTTTAAATTTTTTAACCACTATTTCCACCGGTTTGGTTTTCACAACCCAAGAAAAAACATTTTCAAAACATGCACACAAAAGTGAAAAAGGCTAAGGTCACATTTTCAATGCTTTTAGAGTTTTTATAATGAAATAAATGGAAATCCATTTTCAATTTAAAATGCAATCCTAGGCTCCTAGCCTTCTTTTCCTACCTAATGCACCAACTATGATTTTTTGGCACGTCAATGTTTAGTATCTTTTACTTATTTATTTATTTATTTTCTTCATCAACAGTAATAACAATAAGGTGGATTTAATGTATTTAGTGTTTTACATTACATACTTTATTTATATTTATAAGTTTATTAAATAATTTTACTAGATAAATTAAATAGGCAAAACATATGTATTTAATTTTTTCATGAAAGATATCCCAATTTTAGATTTTAAAATTGATAAAATAATTTTTTGATTCCACTATTTTTAGCTTCAACATTTTATAAAGTATTTGTTTATTTAACACACTTTATTTGATTAACTAACTTTTATATTATGAAACTAAACATAATTTATTCTTTTTTATGCATATAATTTATTCTTTTAACTCAATACTAAAAAGGTATTTTAAAAACAAAAATTGGTCAACCTAACATATTTTCATTATTTCCTCTATTTAACCAAACATATGCATGTTAATGATCGAAAAGAAAATTTCCAATGTTCTAAGAACTGGTCCGGTTCGACAATATATCATTCTAATTTATCATTCTAATTTCTACAATATAATTTATTTATATATATACATCCTATGGTGATTTATATAAAATAATTTTACCCAAATTTACTCATTTATAGTAGGGTGTTGGATTTTAATAATCAAATATATGTTATTTAATTTAGGTGAAAATGTGAACATGCATTATTGCTATAGGTTGCATTTGATTAGTTATAAGATGATGACTTTTTTCTCCTATTGTTTATTCAAACTCTCGATCTCAAAGAAGAGATTAGAGTACAATAAAATATCAGAAAACACAAAACAACACCCAAAACATATTAAAGACGGTTAATCAAATACCTAGTTAATAAAAAGATAAAACACATACACGAAACTTAAAAAGACACCATAGAAGATCGGTCTTACAACACCTAAAATTTGGATGCAGCACCCTATAGGTAGCGTTTGGGAGAAAGACTAAGATTGGAAGACTGAGAGACTGAGAGACTGAGATTGAATTAAATTTGTTATTGTATTTGGTTTAAAATTTGCTAGGAGACAAAGACTCTGAGAGATAGATATTAAATTAAGTTAATGGAGAAATAATACAGGTTAGTAATAGAAACTTTAATGTTAAATGAAGATATTTGAGTAAAAAAAAATTTTTTAAATTTCAGTTTCAATTTCTAATCCCTCAGTTCCTACTATTCGGAGGTACAAAAAATACTGAAATTCTAGAGACTGAGACTGAAATTTTAGTTCTAAAAACAAACAATATATGATTGTGGTTTTGTTTGTTTGACAGGGAAACAATTGAGGCATATACCGAAGCTATTCATGAGTTGGCAGCAAGTGTATTACAAAAGATGGCTGAGTCTTTAGGCGTAGTGGGTATTGATTTTAAGGACTGGCCATTCACATTTAGGAGTATCAAATATAGCTTCAACCCAGAAAACATAGGCTCTGCAGGGGTTCCAATACATACGGATATAGGGTTTTTGACCTTACTTCAAGATGATGAAAAAGTTGGAGGCCTTCAAATGATAGACCACTCTAGCTCGTTTAAGGATGTCCCTCCTCAATCTTGATCCTTCCTTTGCCTTATTGGAGATGTTGGACATGTAAGTATCATTTCAATAATCTATATATAATTGGGCTAAATTTTATTTGAATCAAATTAATTTCTCTATTGTTAAATACTTGTACCAAAAAAAGTAATTGATTTCATTATGAGACCGGATCCAAGTAGTAATTGTTTAAGTTGCTTAAATCTTTTACTATAAGTTCGATCTTTAGGAGCAAATTGTATGCAGCAGATTTCATTGCCAATCCTGTAATGAATTTCGAGGATGCTAATTTTAGTTGTCTAATCCACTATTTTTAGACTTGGTTTGGTAAAAATTATTATAGGGAACATTTGAAGTATTTTAGGAATTTAGGTGTTTAAGTAGTTTTACTAATTAATCTTGCAAATATGTATACAGTTTTTAATTACAATTAATAGTTAAAACTATTGGAAATTTGGAATATCTGAAAGACTTGAGATGCTTCGTATATTATAAGTTGAATACTTCAGAATGAATTACTGAAGCAGATTTCATTGCAATCCGTTTCCAACTAAAAAATGAATTTTGAAGATGCTTAGTTTTATTTGTCTAACCCACACCACTCTGAGTGGAGTTCTAATTCACATTTCATGTCACTAAGGATGTGATATTTGTGTTTTTATTTTTTTTTCATTTTCAGTTTTTTCTATTTTTTAGATTTTGTGAAAAAATAAAAAATAACAAAAACATAATTTTATTGTTTTCATTATTTTCTCTTTTACCTTCATAAAATTAAAAAAACAGATAACATTGAAAATGTAAACAGAAAATGAAAACACAAATTAAATGCACCATAAACTTTTCATTCTTTTTAAGTTTTCGATCATCATTAATTAGTACATTATTCAATCATTCGCATCATAATTCAGAAAGAGAGGTAAAGAACAAAATATAAACATCATGTATATAGGTATAGGAAAAAAAATCTTTTGAGGCTAGAAAATTGGTTAAGTGATAAAATAATACTTCAACTGCTTTTAAATGTGTGATTTTTTTTTTAATCATTTGTGAGTTTTATTGTCTCGACTTAAGGATAATTAAAATATTATTTCATTACTTTACTAATCTTCTCGCCTTTGAAGAGTTTGATCCGTCATATCTATACACATTAAGGCAACACAAACAATTAGTGTCGTCCGTATTCGTCCAAGTTTGTAAGCATTATTCTTGATAAAAATAAGGTGGTCTTGTGAAACCTCAAAAGTTTATGCACTAACTGTGTAATAAACTTTATTTAATGTGTTGAAATGTATATATCTTTGTATAGGTATGGAGCAATGGAAGGTTCCACAATGTGAAACACCGTGTATTATGCAAGGTACCAGCTTCACGTTACTCCATTGGTGTATTTATGTTATCACCAAGGGATGGTAAGGTTGAGGCTCCAATGGAGCTGGTAGATCCAAATCACCCACATCTCTATCGCTCAATTAGCTATGAAGAGATGAGGGTGTTTCGAGTTAGCACAGGGCAACGAACTGGTGAATTTGTCCAACAATTTCGCAATCTTCAGTAATGTGTACCACATCTATGGGTTACAGATACAATATCATAAAGTGAAGTTCTTCAAATAATTATCGGATGCATTGAGGGTTTGTGCATTCAATTGTGAAGTTATTATATATTGAGATGGTTTGTTTGTTTGTGCTTCTACGAATAAATGAGACGATTGCCATTGGACATGCTAAATTCCCATGATGATGAATTTACTAAAAAATATGTTATTTTATTTTATCAGAGGTTATTTTTATTAATGTATGTTGTTGGATATTTAATATGTATGTTTATTTTATTGAATTGTATTAAATTATGTTATGGTTTTGTTAGAAAGTCCACAAGTATCCATGATTCTTTTGAAATAAGTGACGGAAATGAGACGAGAAGAGGATCATTTTCATAAATGAATAAGGAGTAGGGAGGAACACCCCATCACACAGGTTATTCATTCTCATCGAGTTAAATACTATTTAGGTTTTTGAATTTGCAGGTTTGTACTAAAGTGGTTTTTGACTTATCGATTACACTAAATTGGTTCCTGAAATTGTAAAAAGTTCATCACGTTAATCCCTTCGTCTAAATCAAGGGAATGAAATTAGTGACGTGAACTAATTCTGCCATGCTGGATTAGTAGAGATGACTATTTGTTGTGATACTCCATGTTCATAATAAACATCCACGACTCCATTGTTTCTTCGAGCAAGCATTTTGACATATCTTCCTTAACTCATTGTCAAGTGTTAAAAGCTCTTAGCCATCATCCAAGCTCCTACCCGAAATTAGCCACCAACATTGATTAATCTTGGCATATTTAATTTTTTGTGGTAGTTCTTTATATAAACGGAACACATCTAGTGTATCCTCGTCATTATCACTTAAGCAACTAAACTTCAATTCACCATATCCTAAACTTCCACCATAGTGGAACATAATATCCATCATGATTTCCAATTGCACAAACAAAAAATTTTAGAAAAAATTTCAGAAATTTTTTATATCAATTTAACAAAGCCATATCCAGAATAGCAACCATTATTCCATTACTCACAATTTCAACATTGTACAATACCCTAAACATCACACTAACAAAAAAAAATCAACCAAAAATCACTACCAACAATCAAAATTCAAATCATAAGAAATCCCTTGTTCCCAAAACAAAAGCAGAGCAACCCAAACCTCCAAAATGAAACTGTTTCCACCAATGCTGAATAATAAACAAATCCTAGCACAAGTTCTATTTTCAACAGAAAAAAGCTAGAAAAGAACCATAATGTTGAATTATCGGCAACAATGGTTCATGCATTGCAATATGAAGGATAAAAAAATAAATAAACATACCTCTCAGTTGACTGCAAAAAAGCGAGCACATTCTCTTATAACGATGATGAAGAATGCAGCAACTAATCACCATGGCGCAAAATCCTTTAAATTCAGTGCACCAACAAACCCTATCTTCCATCCATAGATTTCATTATATTTGACTTCGTGTATAGAAGAACAAAACAAAGAAGAAGAAAAATATGAGTGATCAATGGCAATGAGAAAAATCAAACATTTTTGTGCCTCACATGGAGACAAATGACGTTTTTCTCTTTTCAATTACTGCTACAGTGAAATGACATTGTCTCCAGTAATCCAGCGTGGCAGAACTAGCCCACGTCACTAATGTCAACCTGTCATTTGCTTGATTTTGACGAAAGGATCAATGTGGTGCATTTTTTACAATTTCCAATATCAATTTAGTGTTATTAATAAGTCATAAACTTAGTGCAATTTTATGATATGAGGGACTAAATTAGCTTAACTACTCCATTCTCATTATTGAATCATAGAACAGAGTCCAATAACACACAAGCCGCCAATAGTACATTTATTCATTCTTTCATTTTACCATTTTTACCTTCTTTACCATTTTACATTCTGTTTACTGCACTTTGTCTTTTTCCATTATTCTAGAAGTAGTGAGTCATAGAATTTACATTCCTTCAGGTAGTTAGGATTTGCTTTTGGTGAATTTTGTGATCTTGCAATCTTTGGAGAGATTTGTTGAGCTGTTGTTTTCTTCCATACTTGTATATATATACACATTGTAATTTCAATAAAAGGTAATGAGAAATAAGAATTTCCATTCCACATTATAAAGTCTTCTTCTCTGTTTATACCTTTGTTATGGTATCAGAGCTAATCAGTAGCCCCAATGGCGTGCTACCATGCGTGACGAACTTGAGGCTCTCGTTTGAATCAAACCTGGCAATTGGTGGATTGTCCTTCCCATGTTAAACCCATCGGTTGTAAGTGGGTATACAAAATCAAGCGCCTCGCCGACGGCACCATTGTCCGCTACAAGGCTCGCCTAGTCGCAAAGGGCTTTACCCAAACGGAAGGGGTAGACTTCCTCGAAACTTTTTCGCCGGTTGTGAAGCCTTTTACCATCAGACTAGTCCTGGCTCTAGCCTCTATCAAACGCTGGCATCTTTAGCAACTCGATGTTAGTAATGCATTTCTTCACGACACCTTAACTGAAGAAGTCTACATGACTCTCCCCCCCGGTCTTGCATCTCCACGTTCTGGGCAATGCTGCAAGTTTTTGAAGTACCTATATGGCTTAAAGCAATCTAGCAGGGTATGGTATGAACGATTATCTCTTCTTCCTTTATCTTGTGGCTACAAACAAACAATTTTTTTATTATAGTCTGTTCATCAAGTTTGTTGGTGCTGAAGTATGCATTTTATTGGTTTATGTTGACGATATTGTCATTACTGGGAATTCCTTATCTGAGATTGCCTCTATAAAGCGTATGTTAGATACCTCTTTTCGAATTAAGGATTTAGGGACATTAAAATATTTTCTGGGCATTGAGGTTGCACATTCTGCCCAAGGTATTTCCCTTTCCCAGCATAAGTACGGCCTTGATTTACTGAATGATTCTGTTCTCTTGGGTGCTAAACCAACATCCACCCGTATGGATAATGTCACCAAACTGTCACGGCAAGATAGTCCTCCATTCCCTGACCCTTTCAAGTATTGTCGCCTTGTCGGAAGACTCATTTATCTCACCACCACCCGCCCAGATATCATGTATGCTACTCAGCAGCTTAGTCAGTTCATGGCCTCTCCAACTTAGGCTCATTACAAGGCAGCAATCAGAGTTCTACGTTATTTGAAAACTAGTCCAAGCATGGGTATTTGTCTCCCAAGATCATCTTCATTGCAGATTTTTGGCTTTTGTGATTCTAATTGGGCTGGTTGTCCAGATACACGTAGCTCGTTAACTGGATTTTGTTTCTTCTTGGGGGACTCCCTAATTTCTTGGAAGACAAAGAAGCAAACGACCGTTGCTCGTTCTTCTACGGAGGTAGAATATCGAGCTTTGGCAAATACTACTTGTGAACTTCAATGGATCCTCAACCTTCTAGCTGCTCTTCAAATTTCTTGCATCAGACCACCAATACTTTATTGTGATAACAAAAGTGCCCTTCACATTGCCGCAAGTCCTGTGTTTCATGAGCGAACTAAACATCTTGAGGTGGATTGTCATCTAGTTCGACAGAAAGCACAAGCCGGAGTGATGAAGCTTCTACTGGTTTCCTCTTCTAATCAGCTGGCCGACATATTCACCAAGCCTCTCACACCTCAGCCATTTCATGCAAACTTGTCCAAGCTGGGGATTCTTGACATCTATCATTCTCCAGCTTGCAGGGGCATATTGAATCATAAAACAGAGTCCAATAACACACAGGCCCAATAGTACATTTATTCATTCTTTCATTTTACCATTTTTACCTTCTTTACCATTTTATATTCTGTTTACTGCACTTTGTCTTTTTCCATTATTCTAGAAGTAGTGAGTCATAGAATTTACATTCCTTCACGTAGTTAGGATTTGCTTTTGGTGAATTTTGTCATCTTGCAATCTTTGGAGAGATTTGCTGAGTTGTTGTTTTCTTCCATACTTGTATATATATATGCATTATAATTTCAGTAAAAGATAATGAGAAATAAGAATTTCCATTCCACACTTTAAAATCTTCTTCTCTATTTATAGCTTTGTTACTCATCACTAGTTTAGTTAATTAAATAACTTTTTTTATAAAGATTTTTTCGAATTGGATTTTTGTGTCCTAAACTTTGTATGACCCAATAAAAACTAAAGATTTTAGTCCTCCCTCCCTCTTTCAATTTCCTGCTGATAATTATAGATATTATTTTCATCCTTGTTATTATTCCATCGTTCAACTCTATTTAATATTAAAGAGATAATAATCCAAATTATGGTTTTTTAATTTAATATGTATAATGTTATATATGTAATAGTTTTCAATTATCTTAACATAAATTTAAAAATACTAAACAAAATAATTTGGAATCTTTTAGACTGTTTTCTATATTTATTTTGTCTAATCAAATTTAATCAATACATTTATTCTATGTTAAATAAAAAATTATTTTGATATCAAATAAAAATTTGTTTCTATATCTTTTTTGTGCTGTTTGAAATCAAAATAATTTTTTATTTGTTATAAAAATAAATAATTTAATTGAATTTAATTACAAAATAGGTGTATACATCTAGCATTAACTTTTTTTTGGCCAAACATTTTTAAAGGAAAATTACTCGGTTTGAAATAGACTTAGTGTATACCACAGAATATATAAATGGAATTTGATTTTGACATGAAAGATCTTATGATCACTATAAAATTTTTTGCAAATAAATATAATTAGGGAAATTTTATGGTGCTGAGAGTGAAAATCCTCAGCACATGTTGAACAACCCGTGTCAAGTGTATGGAATAGACACGTTGTCTTACTGCATCAAATTTTATTATGAATTGGTTTAAGAGATAGCATAGGCCTAGTGGATGCCGGTTTGGTACCACGTTACAAAGTGCTTTGATAAAATTATAAAAGATAATAAAATTAATTAGTTGTTAAGTCTATTCTATAAATTGCTAATCAAAATTTTGGTAAATGAATTTAATATAATTTAATCAAATTTTTATTTTTGACTTGAATTAATTTTTTATTTGCTGTTAATGAATTAGGCCAATGAGCTATATGCTCTTTTATTGGGCTTTCGTTTCCTTATCCCACTGTATATCATTTGTTATGTAGTTTCGCAAAGTTAATATCCTTAAATAATAATTAAGATTTTAACCCCCAAAAAATTTGAATTTATCTATTTTGTGTTCTAAAAATGCATATTAAAATTATAAATTAAATTTTTACTAGAAATACAAAAAAAATAAGTTTTCAATATATTTATATTATATTTATTAAATATAAAAATTTAAAATCGTCTACTAATAATAAATTTAACCCAAAAAGTTTATAAAAAATGATATAATACACATATACCACACACAAAAAATAGTACACATATATATCTACATGCACAATTCCAAACCTTCTCCCATTTGGCCATATGCAAAAAATAAATAAAAATTTATATACAAAATTTATTGTTAACAATTTATTATTTTTTATCTTTTTGATTTAGTGTGGGAAACAAAATTACTTTTAGGACTTTGGTTTTGTCTAGTATTTTGGAATTAAGGATTTATGAGAAGAAGCTTGTTCCGGAATATATGGAAGGCTCAGCGACCTTGTCCACTGTAGCAAATAAAGAATTGATTAAATTATTATTAAATTTGTCCAAAAAAGTTTATTATTAAATTTATTTACCAAATTATTTGTTAGCTGTTGATAGAGTAAATTTAAATAAATAACAACTAATTAATATTGTTCTCTGGATTAGAACTTAGAAGTACTCTGCAACGTAATGTGGAAACCAAATCTGCTTTCACTGTTATTTCCTAATGCATTCTGCATTCATAATAAAATTTGATGAAGTAGGAATACGTGTCTATTTCGTACACTTGACACAACTTATGTAGCATATGCTGAGGATTCTCACTCTTAGCACCGTAGAATTTATCATGTAATTATCAAGTCATTCAAACTTCAAAGCTTAATTTCACACTAAAACTAGCTGTCGTACTCACTAACATGACATGAAATTGATGTAACATAAAAAATACTATTGCTTACATGTGAGTGAAAGAAAATATGTATCATTATTCTAAAATAATTTGTTATACACAACAATCGAGTAAAGATTAAAGAACTCCGACGTGTATATTGTATTATTCGTTTTCAAGACAACACTAATTGTCCCTTTGTCTGAAGACAAGAAACGAAGAATACGCATCAATTTATAATAGAAACCAAATTTTTAACATGATCATTCAAGAACCTAAAATAGAGAAACCAAATTTATAATAGAAATTAATTTTAAAAAAATAATGTTGTTATCCCATATAATATGTTATTATCACCCATCTTCTACGGAAATTATCATCCGAATACTAAAATAAATTAATCAAATTAACAACAAAATTTAGATAATAGATTTTAATTGATACTTTTATTTTATACCATAGTATTATTTTAAATTAGGGTGGTAAAATTTTTTGAGAAATCTAAAATCAAAAAGTACATTATTGAGGTAAGATTCATCAAATTTTCACTTTAAAGTTGAAAAAAATAAAAAGCACACTATTGAAGTTATCATCAATTACTGATAGTTCACAGAATTGCAGGACACAAATCAACACTCTTCAAAAATATGTAATTTTGCATTGAAATTGTGACCTTACAAAGAATCATTACTAAGATATAAACAATACAACATGATCTCTACAAAGCTCCGCATTATATGAGTAAGGAGATCATAAGCTTTACTTTGATATTAAAACTTCAAATTAAACCATAATAATAAAAAACAGGGGGAATATGCATATATAGCTATGTTCCATGAATGATAATCCAATCAGAATGAAAATAATCAACCAGATGAGTTATATGAATGAACTAATTATGTCAAAACCAAGAAATTAACATAGTAACCAGCAATAAGGAATCAACTAATTTCTACCGATCTAGCAATCACAAGTTATTGTACATATACACCGAAGTTATCATCAGAAACTGTTTTTCTCAAAGTCAAGTCTCAGAAAATTAACTAAAACCTAATTAAATATTTCTCAATCAAAATCAAACCAAGCACATGCAAATCATTTCCATTATTAGACACAAAAAAAAATCATTTCCATTATTATTCACCAAACATAACATTCTTGAATAAAAATAAGTGAAAGAAAATTCATAACATAAATCATTCTTGAACACAAATCACATTTGTTGTCATCAAATCCTTAAGTTATCATGCATGTACACATATCTTATCATCTAAAACTGTTTTTCAAATTTAAATTAAAAATAGACTTCGCGCGCAAAAGTAAAAACCAAGACCTCAACGGTTCTAATTAAGAACGAAAGAGTAACTACCCTTTGTTAAAGAAGGAGCCGAGCTTTTGCAGATGAAAACGAACAATGATCGTCGTCGGGGAAGAAGATGAAGGATGATCTGGTTGAAGTGAGTTTCATGATGATCAAGGTTGTTGAAGATGATGAGCTTCAAAGTTAAAAATGACGAGTTTCACGATGATCGTGGTTGAAGAATATTAAAGATGACGATCGGCGGTGGTTGTTGAAAATGACGATGATTGATGATGTTGGTGAAGATGATAACTAGATAATTTGAGGATTTTGTTTTTTTTTTTTTGTAGGAGAGTATTCTAGGCCCGGCAGACCCTTACGTCATATCGAGTGCTTCTCTTGGAAGATTTTTTTGGTTTTACTGCTGTGAAAGCTTCGAAAATAAAGACGAGTTAGGGTTGGATAAAAAATGCTCTTGGATAATAATGGGTTGGATCAAAAAAACATGGATTGGTTGCTTTAGTTTGGGTTGATTGTGTTTATTTTAGTCCTCGCGTGTTATTGGATTTTATTGGCTCACTGTAAAAAGAATGATTATATTGCACTCAAGCAATCAGCACTCATGGCACACATTTTCAAAATTTCGTCCTTGGCAACCCATCTTACATAGTTGACGCGTCCAGCATAAGTTATTGCATGCTTGCTCTCCCAGTTACGACATATCAGCGTGATTCATGATCATGATCACCTGCAGACAAGACGAAAATGTGTATAATCACGAATTCACGACAGAACTTCCGAATAATTTATGGGCAACTTTCCCACGTTGTCACATAAATAAATCAACAATCAACAATTTTATTAACAATTGTGTTTAAATAGGCAATAAGACTAACAAATATTAGGTTTATCAAGAAAAATAAAACTCATCATTTAAAAATATTAAAATTAATTATTTAAAAGGATAAATATTGATCATTCATAATAAAAAAATTGATCATCTATACTTCAAAAAATATGTGTGTTGGTGTTGTTCACCGCATTATTAATCACGATATTTTTTTCTGAACTAATTTACATATACTATTCTATATCTTTATATATTATTCATGTCTTCTTTAATTTTAATTTTTGTGCTAGACTCCAACTTTTATGTATTATATATATTTATTTTATACTATTATATATTGTATCCATGTGTTTTATAAATTTTTTATTAATGTTTATTTTTTACGTGTTATAAATAAAATATATAGAGTTATACGGTGATACATATAGCATTATATTTTCTTCTATTATGGAAAAATTCCAGTTACCATAGTTAGGTAATTATAATCGTCATAATTATTTTATTTTGACTATTATTTTATTTTATTAATTGTTATTGAATTAAATACACAATATTAAATATTATAAATACATAATTATGATACTTATAAATATTATTTATATAAAATTATAGATGTTAACTTATAGTTGTTCATTGAATTATTAATCACCAATAGTTTTTCTTTTATTATAGAAAATTTTCAGTAACCATAGCTAGGTAATTATAATCGTCATAAATATTTTATTTTAACTATTGTTTTATTTATTAATTATTATTTTTATTAAATTAGATACATAATATTAGATGTTATAAATACATAATTACAATATTTATTTTTTTTATTAAAGATATATAAAGAGAGAGGCTCGAACTCAAAATTTCTACTAGAAGTGTGAGATAAATGTCATTTGAATTATATCTATATTCTATGAAGCACGGACACTGACACAGACACGGGACAAAACACGACACGCGACACGTCGACACACCAATCCCAATTTTTTATATGACACGGGAGACGTCATATATATATAAAATATAATGTAGTTTTTAATAAAATTATAATAATATCTTGGCATTTTATTTATATTAAAATTTAAATTATTATTTTTAAATATTTTTAATGTCTTTTTAATTATATAAAATATGTAAGTTAACTTTTAGTTTTGAACTTTGATAAATAATAATATATACTATTTTTAAACTCATTTTAAGGATATAAATTAATAATAAAGTTGGACACGCGGACACGTGATTATATTTTGAAGTATCACTTGTGTCCGAAGATATATTTTTTTATTTTTTTAAGAACACGGATAGACACAGAAGATACACGTGTCGAACAAGTATCGATAAATGTCGTGTCCGAAACGTGTCCGACATGTGGACACGCCAAGTCAACGAAGTGTCTATGCTTCATACTCTATATTATTCTATTTAAAATTGAAGATGCTGAATTAAATATGACAACCTTAATTAAATTATGCCTACCTATATTACTCTTTATTAATAAGTATTATAGAGATTCTGTTAACTTGTTTTGTTAATAAATATGGTAAGTTTAAAACTTCTATACGGAATTAAAATAGAATAAATTTGGAAAACACCCAAAGTAACATTTACAATACACGTAAAGTTATTTTTTAAGATAAATGTTAGGCATATAAATTATCTTTTAATCAAATTAAATTAAATTCTCCCCTTTGTTAGATTGGGATCAATTTGGTAAAAAAAAAACTTGTACACGGTACACCTACCTAATACTTTTTTTTTCCTCAGAATTATAGCATATGGCATGCGTATAGCGTGGTTGTTGTATATTTTAGTTTTATATTATTTTTTAATAATATATTTTTGATAATAATAATGCTAGGTAATCAATAAAAAATTAGTTAATATTAGCTAATAATTTATATTGAATGTTCTATTTCTTTAGGTTTTGGATGTTCTGTTTATAGGTTTTGGATGTTCTATTTCTTTTGTTGATTGTTGGTTGTTTTATGTTTCAGATGTTCTATTTCTTTTATTGTGGACGTTTTATACACAATGGTTACGGATGTTCTATTTATTGTTAGCTGATTTGTTGGTTTAAAAAATATTGATTAACTATACTTTTTCTTTTGATAATTTTATTTCATCAAATTAATGAATTTAAGATATTTTTATACATTTTATTAATATCTCTATCGATTATGTTACTATGTATTTTCTATTTGTAAAAATACATATTATTAAAATAACCGACCGTTAGCAATAACCATCAAGTGAGTTCATTAATATATATCAAACTGAACTTTGAGAAAAAAAATTGACTAATACACACACTTTTAGAAGGATTATCTTTAAAGAGTCTAAAAAAATAGGAGTTTTGTAATTAAATTTTCAAATGAAAAATGAAAACGCAAAATTTTAAATGCAACACCCTAACCTGTTATGAAACTCCTCCACTAAATCTTGATTAATATGTAACTCAATAAGCACAAAATGTTTGAGCTTACTTTAGACACACCCGTAACTTAAAAGAGAGAACTTCGTAACAAAATCGTTCCACAAGTGTAATAAATCTGGTACGACTTTTATAATAAAAGGACGCAACTTAAAAGAAAAAACTTCATCGGTTGAATGATTGTTTTCTTCTAGATCCGTTTACATGATGTGGCATGTGTCCTTGGTCTAATGTCGGCAACAATGAAGTTAGCATGATATACATTTTAAACTCTTATAAAGTTACCCATGACATACATCGTCATCGTAGAAGACAAAGGTGTGCCGTGTGCATCGCAGAACTTCTTTATATAAAGAGAACAAGCTCTTATATAAAGTTATAATTGATAATTGATGTGTGCAACTTTCACTTGTCATTCTCATTTCATCACTATCAGCGTATCTTTATCACACTCTTATCATTCTCATTTCATCACTATCAGCGTATCTTTTGGTTGGGAGGAAAGAACCTGATTCCACAAGAGGAAAAAACCCACTTTTTTCCCTAATTCATCCCTTTTAGATTTTTAATTTCACTTTTATTCTTGTAATATATATGCTGTAGGATATTTACAAATTAAATAATTATTAATATTATTAATATTAATGATTGAGAAAACGGTTAATAACCGTTTCATTGGAAATGAAGTTACGTTACAAACGGTCATATGAATGCAAACGGTGTAGTGCATGAAAAGTTGGGTTGTACCTATTTGAAATAAAAGGACATAACTCTTCATGCAATAATGCATATGTATGTACATGACTTTTCATGTAATGTAAATGAACAGTAATAGATAATATATTACCATGGGTAATGTAACAGAGGATCACAATGGTTCATCAAGCTACGTAACTTGAAGTAACAAGTTCTGCAGCAATATTATATATATCTCCTTGCCCACAAATGTGCAAAAATTATAATTAAGTGTGCTTTTCATTTTACTTTTACTTGTTCAAGAGAATGAAATTTCTTATTATTGTTAAATAAAAAATTTATTATAGATTTTATTGCATCATGGGAGAGTATTGTCATCAACTCTATAGCAACTTAGTGTAGGGACAAATATCTCTCTAAAGATAGCGATCCAATCGTGCCTTGAAACCTAATATATTATTCTTGTTATCTTTTATACACAAAATACCCAACATTTGCTTCTTTGATTGTACTTGCAAATTATACAATTCTATATTAGATAATTGTTTCTTCCTTTCTTTTAGAAAAACTTCCACTTTGATTTTCTTTGTTAAGTTTGTACAGTTAGGGTTCTTTGTTAAGTTGCTCAGTCCCAAGTTCCTGGCATCAAGACTACATATTTAGTGATTATCCATGAGGGTTTTGGAGCATTGTATAGAGGGTTTTGGTACCTCTTTGCTGAACAACACAAGATGTAATGGAGGCGAGGCGTTTTGGGATGAAGTTGAAGGATTCATCATGAGGTGGGTGAATCTTAGGTTGCATTGGTATTTGTGGTCGTGGAGGGTGGTATGTGACTTTGAGGAAGGAGAGGAGTGAGGGGTTGAGGTTTAGGGGTGATTGGAGCTGAGGCTAAACATGGGTAAGGCTCCATGGAAATTAAAATCAACTATAAGTTTATTGGTAATCCTCCATGCGATTAAAATTTATTGAAAATGGCTTTTAATTGTTGAAGAGTATTTTTATTTTTGGACGTGATTGTTGAAGAGTTTCAATTTTCAAGTTAATTGAAATGGTGGAGGTGGTGGGTTTTGCAGTGGTGAAGAGAGAGGAGTTTGTCGATAATGATGGGTTAGGGGAGGGGTGTTATTGGAATGAAAATTATTAATCATTAAAAAAATAAATAATAAAGATAAAATTGATGCAAATTCAAGACTTAAGGAACAAAATTGAAACAAATCAAAACTTAAGAGTATTTTTAAAATTTTTGATAAACATTAAGGATAAAAAGTACATTTTACATTTATTTATTTATAAAACGTAAAAATTTTTTTCACAATTTCCGTTTTTTAGAGCAATGTATAGGTGTGTGACAAGGTCGTGGCTTACATTGAGTTTCTTAGGTCTGATCTTTTAAAGAAATTTAATAAATTTAGACAAATATAATTTTTTTTTTTATGTATATAGATCAGGTTTGAGTCATAAAAAAATATTTTAAATTTAATAAGCTGGCATTTTTTTTAAAAAAATATACTATAAAAATATTTTTTTGTTGATCCAAAATGATCTTTTTTGTTTTATGTTAGACAAATTCAAAAAATCAATTGATAGTAATCTAATATATACAAGTTTATTAAGTTATAGGCTAAGTATTTATACTAACTTAATTATTGAAATTTTTTTATTGAGCTAGTTTGATTTCAAGTTGGACAAAAAAAAAATAATTAGACTTTTTATTGTTACAGACCTAAGGTCAGATCATGCTTTTTAAATAATTCTCGTCAGAGCAAAAAAAGAAACTTATAATAGATAATAAGCTAAATATAGGCTAATTTAATTGTAGACCAAACCTATTAAACCAAAGTCTAACCTAGCCTTTTAACACCCTAACAATAGTTAACCAATATTTTTGAGCTAAGTATCAATTGTTTTTTTTAATTATTTTATTAATCTTAAATTTTAAATTTTCTAAAAAATGAAAAATAAAAATTAGATAATATTAAAGATTGTTTTTTGGGACTAAGCCTATGCTAGTTGGAGGCCCACACCGTTGATTTCTACCCGTCCGATGTAGTTTCTAAGCCTAGCAAACCTAAAATTAGTCATGGATGAACAATCCAACATGAAGCACGAGAAACAGCTGCTAGGGTTTTCATGCACCATAAAAAAATTTGGATAATTTTAAGATGGAGAGGAGATTTGGTGAAGAGAATGAAGATGTAAGCATGATTTTCATTTTAAAAATAATAAAAATTAAATGACACACTTTTTAAGATAAAAATTTAACATTTTATAACTTCAATCTTCATCTATCTCTTCATCGTTTTTCCTCTTCATTGTAGTATGCACCAAAAAATTTTACACATATCACTAATTATTTATTATTATATCAACAAAAATAATTAATTTTTAAATGTACTATTTTCAAAGTTATATAGATATAAATACATGAATTTTATTAAATAATTATATAAAATTTTATTATCCAAAATGATATTGTTTTATGAATATCACTCAAATTATGTTGAAACTATATCATTTCATGGAGTATTTATTATTAGAAGTTAATCTAAATTTTTTCATTAAATATCACTTCAACGACATTATTTCACTCCAATATTTGAACGCTAATCATGCAATAACATTGTTTTGAAGTATCAATTGTTTCAAACTTCCATTTATATTAGCATGACATTAAAAGTAAAGTGGAGTGTATTTCTAAACTTGGAGACTAAATAGAATTGAAATAAATTTGAGAGACTATTTTAGAAAAAGTGAATCCGATTGAGAATTACTTGGTTTACATTGATAAGAAAAAGTGAGTATATGTGAAATCTAATTTGGTTTTTGTAATTGTGATAGTTTTTTAAGTGGACATTCTTAAATAAAAGATATTTTCATGTGAAAATTACATGATTAGATAATTTAGTCAAATATATTTTGATCACTTATAATGTTCACGATCTTGAAAGTTTATTAAAGTGAGACGTCCTTCATCCTATAAGCTAACTTTTGGAGTTGAGTTAGATCAATTTAATCTCAATTCTAATATGGTATCAGAACCTATCGGATCCCATGTTGTTGGGTCACTCACCAATTCATGTTCACACTGTAAACGATTATCCCTAAATGTGACGAGGGTATATTACAAGTCCCATATCTACAATAAATGTAAGTTTGAGGTATCCATCACCCTATGAGCCGATTTTTGGGGTTGAGTTAGACCCACCTAATTTCAATTCTAATAAATATATCAATTCATCTTACGGTCACAATCTTATCTTCACACATGTCCCCTTTTTAAAATTCTAATTAGTTGCCTAGTTTATAACGTTGTGAGTTTGTTTCACAGGGAAACAGTTGAAGCATATGGGCAAGCTATTTCTGAGTTGGCAACAAGTATATCACAAAAAATGGCTGAGTCTTTGGGCATAATAGAGGGTATTGACTTTAAGGACTGGCCATTGTTTTTTAGGATTATCAAATATAGCTTCAGTGCCGAAAACATAGGATCCCCAGGGATAAAAATGCATACGGATACAGGGTTTATGACCTTACTTCAAGATGATGACAAAGTTGAAGGCCTTGAAGTGAAGGACCACTCTACTGGCACCTTTAAGACAGTTCTTCCCCATCCAGGATCATTCCTTTGTCTCATTGGAGATGTTGGACGTGTAAGCATTATTTCAATACTTTTTGGTTTGGCTAAAAATAAATAAATAAATAGATTTTTAACTAAATTAGGTTCTCTATTTTTAAATAATTGTTCTCTTGATCAGTGGCGCAATTTGGAAAACTTTTTTGTGGCCAAAAAAAATTTCATCATTATAATTTTAAAAAAAAAATTGAAACTTATAAACTGTAAAAATTGGGGGGCCAAAAGATTTTGATAATTATATATATAGAACAACAAATTTTAAAAGTTATATTATTTATTGGATGTTTGATTTTTTTTCCAAAAAAATTCAATTAAAAAATCAACAAAATATAAATAATATTAAATTAAATAGATAAAAAAAATTACTCAATTTCTTGGAAATTTTGTTTGAAATATCAAAATTTCTTCGAAAGTTGTAATTTATAAATTTTTTAGTAATTTACACAAATACAATACCACTAGTACTTATTAATTATTTTTGTGTAATATAAAAATTAAATTAAAGAACTAATAACATGTAAAATTATACTAAAATAAAAAATAAGAATGCATATAATTGTCATAATGTAGATTTGCACGTAGTAATAATATCTAGCTTATAGAGTGCATAATAATATTTTTAATGGATGTGATATATTATTATATAGCAATATTTTTATTTAAAATATAGAAAAAAAATTTCTAAAACAAAATATATATTTGATTAAATGATTTAATAGATATAGTAAGATATAACATATAAGTAAAAAAAAGAGTAAGATTTGTTGATTTTAATGGGTGTGATATATTATTATATAGCAAGATTTTTATTTAAGATATAAGAAAAAATTCTAAAACAAAATATATATTTGATTAGATGATTTAATAGATATAGTAAGATATAAGTTAAAAAAAAATAGTAAGATTTATTGATTTTTAAATATCAAGAAGCTATGAGTGCAAGTGTGGCATGTGGCACTTAAAAGCTTGAAAGAAGTGAAAAATGAAATCACATGGTTTTGAATGAAGTTCTTTAATTCTGCCTAGATTCACCTAACCAACTAATCTAAGTAACTTCATTTAGAGATATACTACTAATTTTTTTACAAGATCTTGGGTCATGGCCCCATTGTCCCTATGAAACTTTGCCACTGTCCTTGATCACGAGACTTTATTAGTTAGTATTTTTTGAAAAATATTAGATGTATAAGCATTTTATCAACTAAGTTTTAACATTTTGTTCTTGTGCATTTTTTCTGTTTCCTTTTTTTTCCTCCTCCTTTTTTTGTTTTTATTAGAATTGAGATTAGAAAGATCTAATTCAATCCTAAAAGCTAGTTCATGGAGGTGACCCAATATAAGATTGATAGGCTTTGATATCATATTAGAATTGAGATTATGAAAATTTGACTCTACTGTTAAAGCTAGCTCATGGGTGAGAGATGCCTCCTTATAAACTTTCAAGAGTTCATACCTTTCATGGATGTGAGACTTGTAATATCTTCTTCCATCAATATGAATGGTTTTTATTAGGTTGAAACTAATTTTGTTCAGTCTAATTGGCAATTAGTGCTTGTACATTTAGCATCATTTCTTGGCGCGGCCAAAAGTGTCTCGTGACTTAGAAAGTAACTGACATAAGTTATATTGAAATAAATAATATTTCAAACTTCAATTTGAGTCTATATATGCAGCTTATGACCTTGAGTATTAATATGTAAGGTATATTAAACTTTTAATTAATGATTATTTGAAATGTATCTCTGTACAGATATGGAGCTGTTAAGCACAGATGTACCGAACAATGATCCAATGGACCTAAGTCGTGAGAGGAAATAAATAACGAGAATGAGAGAGAGAAAGTGTTCCTTCCGAGGGGAAGCACTCGGAAGAGTCCGAGGGCTGGATCCGAAGAAGGTGATTGATGTGGAGAGAGAATAGCACTAGAATCCCAGAATTAGGATTATGAGTATTCTAGTGCTAATATGGGAGGTTAGGGTTAAGAGAATGCATACCTTGAGGGGGTGTTGCCCCCTACTTATATAGTAGCTAGTGATTAAGATTCGGGTGGGATCTCTTCATGATCTCATCCGAATATTTCCTCTTTTAGCTTGATCTTTTACCTTTTAGCTTAGTCCTTGACTTATGGACCAAGTAAGCTGATTATTGATTCAATGGTTCGGGCCTTATTGGGCCGGTCCGTAACATTGCCCCCACTCGGAAAACGAATGTGTTAATTCGGTTTCCGAGTAGTCTTGATGGACTTCCGACGGCCCTTTGTGTGTCGTCGACTTTGTATTTTTACTCCGGCTGCTTACGTGTCAGATTGTTTATGGTACGTCGCTTCGCTTCTTTTTTCCGTGACGTGGTAGAAAGAGTGGTTACTTTTGCACGTTTTTCGAAAGGGAGAGTAGTGGGAGCAGTTTCCAAGATTTTAGTAACCGTCCCATCATCAATACTTGCACGGCGCCGGAGGTCTTTCTTCCTCCTCCCGGTGGCGGCTCAGTCTACATTTGTAAGAGACGAAGAAGTGACGCCGATGGCTTACCTTGTCGTTCTCCCTCGTCGGCGGCGCCGTCCAACAGTCGATTTAGTGTAGGGGTGGTCGGTTTTTGGAGGTGGGCCGCCGTTAGTGTTTTGGGGAGGAGTGGGATGAGAGAGAGACACGAGTGTTCGAATGAAATGGGGGCTGCGTCGATGAGGGGTTATTTTGAAATTATCGTCGGATTTTTCGTCAGCCTGGTCCGACGACGCAAATGGATCTGTCACTTAACCAAACGCTACGTTTAGTATTTAGGGGTTTTCGTCGGATTTATCGTTGGCCAATCCAACACAAAACTTCGCGCTAATTGAAAATAGTTTCCCTCCAAAAATATCCGTCGACTTTTGCGTCGGATACTGGAAACCGACGAAAAGCTCGTCCAATTTTTTTTTAGTCCATGTCCGACGGAAAGGACGATGCTATATCCGACGGAAATTCCGTGGATAAAATCTGAAGAAAAATCCGACAGTAACTAGCGTGTTTCTTGTAGTGTCTAACCCTTATATAGAACATGATCAATCTTAAATTATGATATGAATCTTTTCTTTCATTTTTTTTATTGTATCAATGCCATTAAATCAAATTATTACTTTATATAATTTAATTTTGGAATGTATTTATTTGATTTTGAATTTCAAATATCATACTCTAAATATAGAAGCTTTTAAAGTTATAATTCAACTTCAAATATAACTTGAGAAGGCCTTTAAAATATTACTCAATCAAAAAAATCATTTAAAACTAACGATTCATTTGATCTTACATATCTCAATAAACACTTTGATTGATTAAATAATGAAATCAATAATTTTAATTTTGGAAAGTATTTATTTGATTTTTAATTCTAAAAATCATACTCTAAATAGGGAAGTTTTTAAAATTGTAATTAAAATTCAAATTTAACTTGAGAAAGTCTTTAAAATATTATTCAATTAATGAAATGGTCTAAAAATAACATTGATCTTACATATTTCAAGAAACACTTATGATTGAAACAAACGATTCAAATTGATCTTACACATCTCAAGAAACAATTTGATTGATTAAAAGCAAACGATTCAAATTGATCTTACACACTTTAAAAAACTTCTTAATTGATTAATGCAAAAGTAATGTGAACACTTGGCATAAAATTGACGCATCGCTTGACATGATAATAAATATCTATGCATTATTTAAATAGCCTAGAGCTACATTCTTATAATAAAATAATAGATATGTTTTCAATTTTTTTTATTTGTATATATATGATGCTTTTTTTAGGTTTAATTATTTGGTTGATCGCTATAATTTTATTAAATTTTTAATTACATCTCGTTACTTTTTTTTTTCTTTCAATTAGGTTTTATATTATACTTAATTCTTATTGATTGTATCACAAATTATTAATAAACAGTTATAATAATAGTGCTTTTGTCTTACTCTTAGAATATGTAACATGAGTTTATTAGAGATCCTTAAAACGTCTAATAATAGCTCAGACACATTGGCTCATTGCCATCGACACATCATTATCGCAAAAGAATGTGCCACCTACAACGAGACAAAGGTGTACCGTGTGCATCGTAGAGCTTCCTATAAAGATAACAAGCTCTTCTAAAGTTATAATTGATAATTGATGTGTGCAACTTTCCCTTGTGACCACACATAAACCCAAAACCAAACAAAAGAAAAACAATAATGGAGGTTCCTGTGATAGATTTCCAGAAACTCAAGAACAAGCAAGAGGAGGAGTTGAAGAAGCTAAGAGAGGCATGTGAGAGATATGGATGCTTCAGGATCATCAACCACACTGTTCCAGAAACACTCATGGCCGATATGAAATTGGTGGCAAAGTATCTTCATGAGCTTCCAGTGGAGATCAAGAAGCTGAACAAGTCAGTTTACCCTGAGACTGGATACAGGCCACCTTCAGAAATAAGCCCTGTCTACGAGAGTTTGGGACTCTATGACATTCATAAGTCGCCACAGGCTGTGCATGATTTCTGCTCTCAATTGGGTGTGCCATCAAAGCACAGGTCAGTTTCTGCTCTTCTTTTTTTTTTTTTTTTTAAATTTAGAAACTTGTATAGAAAAACTATTTGAAAGAAAAAAAGAAAATCAAAGAAATTTAAGCAATCTATTAATTGGTAAGATTTAAAAGCTAAGAAGGAAGGGTAACAGAAGCAGATCTGGTGGTAGTACAGAAGTTGAGAAGTAGTAGAAGCAGATCGCGCGCAGAGGCAGAAGTGGCATAGATCGAAGAGAGGCGATAACAGAAGGAGCAGAGCTCCGACGGAGCCAACGGCGAAAGCTACCGGAAATCAGGGGTGACGAGGGAGGATATTAGGACAGTCGGCGTTCAACGGAGGCGAATCGCTGAGCATTGACAAATGACAAGCACGAGACGTGGGGGTTGGGGTTGGGGTCCTTGGGAGCCATTTTATTTTCATGGAAAATGGAAATTATTTATTTAAAAAAATATCAATTGCTAATGATAATTACATTAAAAGAAACAACTAGGTAACCACGTCCCCTAACAACCCCTAGCACAAGTGGTAAGTGTCTTGGTGGGCGGGCCTAAGATACCCTTCTACTAAAAAAAGAAACACTCTTCCGGACTCTTGTTCTTTTATTTTTTTTTTACTTTTTGACCTTATTTTATGGGTATGTCTAAAACGAGCACAATAATTTTATGCGCATTAGATGCGCCACATTAATTGAGTCATTAGATCTTATTAAATAAAAATCAAAGGACATTGTAAAAGGAGAGTATTGATAGACATTAACGAATATAAAACATGTTAATATATATATAAATAAAAGTATATTTCTATTTTATGTAATATGTTTTATTTACATAAATAAATTCAAAATATATCAATACATAAAATTAAATACTTTTTATTTACGAAAACAATAAGAATATCAATACATAAAATTAAATATTTTTTATTTACTAAAACAATCATAATTATCTAGTAAAATTTGTACTATAAAATATAAATTCCTATAAAGACATAATATTTAATTATAATACATAAGTGACAAAATAATTCAATTTTATTTTTATTACTTGACCGATAAATAAAAATACATTTTTAATAATATTTGTGAAAATTTTATATTATGTAATAATATTGTTAACAAAATAGCTATTTAATATATTTCTAGTTTAAATACAAAATATATTAATAAATAAATATTTTATATTTACTAAAATCAATCAGTAAATATTGTTTTAATTTTGAATAAATTTAATTATTTTTAAAAAAAAGTAGTTGGGCTAATAATTAAATTTAATGTTTTACTTGCATGAAGTCAAAATTGATAAAATAAATATTCATTATTAAAAATAAATTATATGGATAAAATTGAAGTATCTTTAAAAAATTAAAGAGAAAATTGATCAAATAAAACGTTAATGATATTTTTAACTTTTTGAAAATATTAAAAACAAAATTGACCAAATATTGAAAATGTTCTCTCTGTAGACATGATATATGATAGAACTCAATAGCTTTGTTTGATCCATGTAGCCGACCCCATCTAGTGGGACAAGGTTTTGTTATTGTTGTTATATTAAAAACAAAAAGTACACTTTATCTACATTTTAATATATTAAAAACAAAATCAAAATCTTTTATTACAATACATATAATATAAAATGTTCAATTTTATTTTATATTACTTGTCCGTTAATAGATTATCTCATATTAAACTAGAAATATATTAAATAGCTATTTGGTTAACAATGCAACGTTATTACTTAATATAAAATTTCACAAATATTATTAAAAAGTGTATTTTTATTTTGGGTCAAATAATAAAAATTAAATTAAATTATTTTATATTGTATATTATTGTAATTAAATATTATGTCTTAACATGAATTTATTTTTTATATAATACAAATTTTACTAGATAATTCTGATTGTTTTAGTAAACAAAAAAATATTTAATTTTCTGTATTGATATGTGTTGGATTTATCTACGTAAATAAAATTTATTATATAAAATAGAAATTAAATATGATAATTAATGTATATATTAATATGTTTTATATTCGTTAATGTCTATCAATATTCTTCTTTTATAATGTCCTTTGATTCTCATTTAATAAAATCTAATGGCTCAATTAATATGGTGCATCTAATACACACAAAATTGTTGTGCTCGTTTTAGACATACCCTTATTTTATTACATTAAGAAGAGTTAAAATGTCTCATGAAATAATAAAATAGAGACCGAAAAGTCTTATAAATAAAAAACAGGCTATTTTACTCAAGTACCCTTGTTTTGGAAACTTATTCCTTAAATACACCTACTTTTAAACAATTGACACAGCTACCCTCATTTGGTCACAGTGGCACTTGATTTTTTTTTTTATTTGCTGACTCGAAGTCGTCTTTGCGTTTAGCGCAATCTGCGTGGAGGCATGGAAACGACTAGCGCCTCCCTATGAGATGACGACATTAGCAAACGCGCATTCAGGGTGGAAACGACTTTGCGAAAGGCGCCTCTTTGTTGAAAAACGCTAACCCCTTTGCCAAACGAGGACAGTTATGCCAATTGTTTAAAACAGGGGTATATGGGGAATAAGTTTCCAAAACAAGAGTACTTGAGTAAAATAGCCTAAAAAACACGGATAAGAAAGGGTGTTTTTTTAGGACATTATTCGCTCTTTATTTATAATTTATAAAAAGTAAACATTTTTTTCAAAAGAATAAATTTACGTGCATGCATCTATCCATGTATTTTCATATCTAATAGATTCGCATCAACACAAAATTAATAAGTCTAACACAAAATTATTAAGTACAAAAATAATAAAATTTAATTGTTTTAATACAAAAAATTTGAATTACAGGAAGTTGTTTTTGTTGGGATGGATACACCATACATCCGTATATTGTTTTTTTTTTTAATGATAGTTAACCAATTTTTTTAGCTAGTATCAATTGTTTTTTAAAGTTATTTTATTTATCTTAAATTTTATATTTTAAATTATCAAATCTTAACTTTAAACTTTAAATTATAAATTTTTTAAAAATAAATATTTTTAAAATTGAAAAATAAAAATTAGATAATATTAATGAATTAATTTTGATGGACCAATAATGTAAAAAATTTACACAGTTGTGCAATTATATATATTCGTTTTGATAACTAATCACGAGGTGGTTGAAAAAAGTTATTTTTATTGATGTGACGCTATCTTATTAAATGGATGTGTAAAATTTTTTTATAGTGCATTGAAATTGTAACACTCCGAGTTTCCACCACACAGCTTAAGTCTGAGCCAGTGGAACTCAAGGTATCTACACATTTGATACGCGAGAAAAATCAAGACAACATCTAAAGAACAGAAGAATGACATAGCGAGGAGCCAAATACATCATAATAATATATGAAAGTTATAGAGTAGCACAGCGTTAACCAAACAGAATAAAGGTATTTAATCCAAAATACACAACCACAAAAGTGTTATCAAAATACAACTATCCTTCTCTCATCTCATGGTTACACATACAATAAAAGCATTCTCTAGCTAAACACTGGATATAAACAAGATAAACTAAGGCCCAAGCCCTCCGTAGCTCTAGCCAAGCGAACCAGAAGGCTACTAGCCACCTGCATCTGAAATATTTCAACAACAACGGAGTGAGAACCACAAATTCATGAGGTTCCCAATACGGAACAAGCGCCCAAAGCTTAACTCTGATATCTACCTAATCTCAAGGGTCAACAGACAGGAATAACACAAATAGAGCAAATAGAACAAGTAGACAGTTACGCAAATAGCATCAATAAGAATATATGTCAGTTAGGCACACCCAATCAATGTCACACAATATGCAGATGATGTATGCCTAAATCCTGCAGGTTAAGATGAGCTCACCCGGTCGGTTATCATAGCCAATCCCGATCGATCCAGAACTAGCACTGGATGACTATCGTTCGTACTTCCCCGAGGACCAATACAGCCGGCCCCGATCGTTTACGATCTTTCACTTCATAATCATATATATATATATATATATATATATATATATATATATATATATATATATATATATATATATATATAT
>JASCZI010241670.1:49287-63614 GCA_036250425.1 Stylosanthes scabra
TAGCCGGGTCGTCGGCAATTAAGCCCCCTTGTCACTACCGTAAGCCGCGACGTTAACCTTTATCCCACATGGAAACAAAGGCCCCACAGACGCCTACTACTCCCGACGGTCCGCTGTTGCCGTAGGCTGAGCATCTAGTCCTCTCGACCCCTCTGACACCTAGGCTCACGATTATAACTTTGTAAATAAAACTATTGAGTAGCCTAGGAAATGGATCACCTTATACCCCCTTTCAAAATCTTTGTTTTAAAATTTTAAGAAGGTTTGAATCGATTTGAGTGCCTCCCGAATCGACTCGGCCTCATATTCAAGTTCAGTGAAAAACGTGCAAAAGGGCTTCGAATCGGTTCCCTTCCTAACCGAGTCGACTTGCTTTGAATGAAACATCCTAAATTTTCTAAGTTTAAAAGCCCGAGTCGACTCACTAGTGTAGCGAATCGATTTAAGAAATCAAGTTCAGTCACTGTCCAAAAACGAATCGGTTTCACCCTCACGTCAAGTCGATTCAGTGTACTTAGTCAATTGTCTTTTCTGAGAATCGGCTCGAAGTAAGTGCGAATTGATTCAAGAGAAGCCTTTTACTCTTTGTCCAAAAACGAATCGGTTCGCCCCAGATTAGAGTCGACTCGAAACACTTAGCAAATCCTTCGTTTTCTCAAATTTTCATCAGAGTCGACTCGACCCCAAAACGAATCGATTTAAGGTTCAAACCTTGGATTCTATCCAAAAACGAATCGGTTCGACGTTGAACTGAATCGGCTCGCTGGTTATGAAATTCGAAGATTTTGAAGTGTTTAAGCACAGCGAGTCGACTCGATACCCCACGAATCGATTCCTTCGTGACAGAAACCTGCATTTTCAGTCAAAAACCAACCATTTCCGTTCTCATTTCAAATCCACTTCCCTTACCATCTTGGTACCACTTACCATACCTCTTAAATCATCTCTTCATCACAATTTCACAACTCAATTTCATCCATTCCACTTCCTATCTACGCAATTCATGGTTTTAAACATAATTCTTCATCATCAAGCACATGCGAGCATACATATTCATACCATCTCACAATCAAACACATAATTCAAATATGCAACGTAAGAAATCACATAGATACAAGCTTTAAACTAAGGAATCCTACTCCATACCACTTGTAAACCTCCAAATGCTATGAACCCTAAGCTTCCTCACTCAATTCCTCCAATTCCACTAGCTCAATTGTACCTCCTTGGCTTCAATCTATGTCTAGTGTCCCCTAATTCATGGAATTTCCATGGAATTCACAAGAACCAAACTCAATACCCAAGAAATGGAGAAGAAAGAGAATGTAGCTACAACTAGTGATGCCCATACCTTAATTGTACTATAGAAACGAAGATGGGCACGAGAGCTTCGCGTAGCCGGCGATCGGAGCTCCGGTGAGTGAGTTGTGGTGCTTGAAAGGTGAGTGTTGGTGGTGTGAGAGTGAAAGAGAGAGTTGAGAGAGAGAGAGGGTGTCGATTGTTGTTGTGTGTTGTGTTTTGTTGTTGTGTGGGTGAGTGAGTGGGTGTTGGGTCCATTTTGACCCACCTCACTCACTTGACCCAGTTGGGTCAACCCAATGGAGTGTGTACCGATTTTATTCCAATTAATCCTAATCATATTTAATTTACGTTGATTTAGAAATTTGGAGTGTCACAGAAATTAAATTCTTATTATTATACCAATAAAAATAATTTATTTTCAAATTCACTATTTCAATATTATTAAATGACCGTACAAAATGAATACATCAAAATTAAATTCAATACTAATTACCTAAAATTTAGTTGCTATATTTTTTTAACAACAATACTACATGTACACCTCTTTTTGGTGTACACCTCCATCCAAGTTCAAAACGAACAGGTTTTTATATATATAACGAACATGTTTTTATAGTTGACACGAACAGGTTTTAAACCTACCTGTTCGTTTGCTTTTAAAAACATGTTCGTTCTAGTAGTAATATTTTGTTCGTGTTCTAGTAGTAATATTCTGTTCGTGCACGAACAGAAATCTATATATACAACGAACATGTTTTATAGTTGACACGAACAGTTAAAAACCTGTTCGTTTGCTTTTAAAAACATGTTCGTTCTAGTAATAAAAACCTATTTATTTAGACTTGGATGGAGGTGTACACCAAAAATTGTTATTTTTTAAATTTAATGAAACTAACCGAGATGTATTCTCAGCGGATAAGGTTGGAAATGGGCCGGGTCGAGCCGAACTTTAGCTTAGGGGAGCCTGGCCTGTTAATGTTAATAGGCTTATTTTCAGGCTCTACCCTAGGCCGTTTAAAAGTCCGTTAAGCCCACGAGCGTATCTTTTAAAAACTTGGTATAGGAATTGTAAATAAAAAAAATTTCACTAGATATAATCCAAAATTTATAATTCATTATAAATTATAATTCAATAATATATTGACGGTTAATCATATATGATATAACACAATTATACATACTCTTTTTTTAAATTTTACTATTGATTATTTTTTTGTGATTTATCATAAATTAGTAACTAAAATCTAAGCTAAAAAAATCATATTTTTATAAAAATAATTTGACGAGCTGGCCCAACGAGTTTAATAGACTTTTTTTAAGCATGTCGCTTGCCTGGCATATTTAATAAACAAACCGAGCCTGAAACGAATCGAGCCATGAGCCCATCGAGTAGCCGGCCCATTCACAGCCCTATTAGCGGAAAACCAATCCTAGTAACCTTCTTTTCGTATCCTGCACTTCGAATGGATTGTTAATTAGCACGACACGACATTTTTATTGTCTTTTACTTATTTATATTTTCTTGACCAGCAATAATAATATTATAACAAAAACCACATCCCCTAGCACAAGTGATAAGTGGTTTGAGTTGCTTAAGTGTTTAGTTTCGGGTTCGAACCTTGATAGCGGCATGTATGCAAAAGGGGATGAGGCCACGTCAAACCCTCCGAAAGGAGCATTCGATATGGCGTAAGGGATTAGTCTGAACCTGCCGGACCTAGGATACCATCCTACCAAAAAATAATAATAATAATAATAATAATAATAATAATAATAATAATAATAATATTATAACAATAACTCAACAGGGTAGAGTTAATATAGTGTATTTAGTGCCTATATGGGACACGTTTTTAAGGACTTTTGAGATTTTCATATGAGAAATGACATTTGAACAAGCATTAAGTATTTTTTTTTTAACTAAATCTATAATATTGTAATGAATATCTCAATGAGAAAGTATTGGTAGCTAATATTAGAAAGACAATAGAAAGTTAATATCATTTTTTTTTTATTTTTTCTTTCTTTTTTTACCATCCACTATTTTCCTAATTACACTAATTAGCTCTCTAGAGTCCCCTAACATTAATTCCATAGCATTATTCTATCTCAATATATTTTAATTTTCAACTTACTTGTCTTACTTAAATGAATTGCTTACTATCAAATTAACTTGAATTATGTTAGATATATATAAAAAAATCAGTCATCAAATTAATTATTAAGTTAGTTATCGGTATAAAATACATGACTAGCAAATTCTTTTATTTTTGGCCAATAATTAACCATCAATATCCAAATATCTCAATTAAAAATAAAGAATTTGATTGCTTAACTAAAATAGTTGAGTTATTGGTCATGTATACTTGCTAAAATTAATTGAAACTATTGGTTATCTAACTTTTCATTAAAATATACATTAGGAATACATATTGAAAATGACTTAAGCAATATATGTATTCATACATAAATATTTAGTGATTGATTTGATGAGTGAATTTTAATATGCAAATACTTAATTACCAAAAAAAAACTTGTGAGGAAACATTATTTTTTTATTAAAAAAATTATAAGCACTAAATTAATTTATTTAAACTTTTTTGTAGAATTTTGGTTAGAGATTAATTTTCTAAATGAAAGTGGATGGTCTGTTTAAAATTTATTGAAAACTTATTTGAGTTGTTACTTATTTTTTCTTTCTTTTCCTTTGAGTTTGTCTCCTTTTGAAAAAGACTTATTCTCGTTTAAATATTTTTTCTAATTCTGATTTATTTTCCATTTGATAATTTTATTTTAGTCCAAATAGAATACAACAAAACCTACTATTAGATAATTAGACAAACAATAATTGCAGTGTGACTAAGTAAGAGATAAATTTTGTATACATTAATGACACGTAGGATTGTAGGAAAAAATTGAAAAATCCACGTCAAACTGTTGGATATCAAAGGAAAATGTTAGGTAAATAAATGATTTATTGAAAAAAAAAACAATCAAAAATTTTTATTTTACACTTTAATTAAAACTCATTATTCTGTTTTAGTTTCATTTTCTTAGGCTCTCCTTATCATATCATATATTAAATGCATAATATTAAATACTATAAATATATAATTACAGATATTATTTAAATAAAATTATAGATATTAAATTAAATATAATAAATTTGAATAACATATAAGAATATATGATTATAGATGTTATAAATATATAATTATAAATGTTATCAATATTTATTATTTTGTAGGTGATAAATAATAATTTTGGATTTTTCTTAAGAAAAATGACATATAAGAATTTGAATTTTTCGTTTAAAAAATATTATATAATTATGGTTGTAATAATAAAAAAAATTTTTGAGATTTGATTTGATTTAAATTTGAAATTTATGTTTAGCATAATTAAATAAAAGAAGGTAATATACACCAAAAAAAAATAAAAGAAGGTAATTATAAAAAGAAATTAATTATGCCAATTAAAATAGGATGGTAATTTACACTCTCTTATAAATGAAAATGCTATTAAATATATTTTTTGTCTATTATTTATAATACTTTTGACTACCAAGCATTATTGTCATCAAACTCTAACACCCATTATTAAAGTTTACTTATTTATCAAAAGTTGTTGGATTTTATAAGCAAATGTTAAGATGTGACCTCCTAGAATGATTTTTTTTCGATCATTTTTCACTTGCAAAAAACCCAAAAATAGGGGGTGAGAGGTTCCAAACGGAACAGAGTACATCAGAGAGTACAAAATTCCAAAACAAATTACTTAAATACATATGTTCAATGCACGAATAGATTTATCTAGTATACCACTAAATAAATATGATAAGCGTCTTCTATTATATCACCAATGTTTCTTCGGTTGTAACATCTTCTCTCAAAATCTTCTCCTTTCAAGTGCTTTATACACACTTAATTGTTGCACAACAAACATATATCTCAGCTCCTCCATATCTTTTTTCATCATAAAAATCACTATTTAATCGAGTTCATCAAAGAGTACAGTACTCTAACACCACTCCAACTCTTTTTTCATCATAAAAATCACCCAAAGGTTAATGGATCCAATTGAATCGATTCATCAAAAAGTACAGTGCTGCAAAACCACACCTCTTTGCTGCCTTTTGTCAAACAATCCTCTTTTTGCAAAAATTCCACACTTTATTAAACAAGAGAGTCGACCCATTCTTCAACCAGAATACCATATCATCTCAATCTTCCCACTCCCCCAATTCCACTAACATTCCATAATAATAACTTCATTTGATTTTTTCTACAACTCCCTTTCACCATTTCAGCCTTACTGCACCCACCCGACCCTCACATGCAATCTCATTATCAAAATTCCACACTCCTGACGATCCTTAAATCAATTTGGGATTTCTTAGTCTCTATAACTCCTAATAAATCAACAGAATTCTTTTTACCAGCCCTATTTAACATCTCTATGTTTCCACGCCCCCCAATCCCCCTAACATTCCACAAAAGCAGCTTCATCTAAATTTGGTACCTGATAGCAATTTCTTGGTTGACAAGGACCTTCCTTGAAAATTCGGAGGCTTCTTTCCTTGCTTCTGTTTCTTCGATTTCTTGGTAGCCCTTTTAACACTATCTGGATCACAGCTAAATAGCCTTGTCAAGACTTCATCGTCATCATCCAAAAACAGACCTCCCCTTTTCCATAGATCTTTTGATTCAACGAAATCCTCAATGCTGTCCTCTTCACTGGAATCGCGGACCTCATTCAGATTTTTCACAGTGCTCTCGTCCACCAACGCTCCGTCACCGTTCAGTATGGCATCACAACCAAACGAGTAACCAGTACTCAGTTCTCTGCCCGTGTCGTTATCTTCATACACTGTCCTCTTCCCATCATCGTACTCATAGGTCCCTTCTGCATCTGCACTTATATCATCCACAGAATGCAGGCTCGGTTCATCCAAGATACCACCGTTCACAAATCTTTCAACATTTTCCTCATTAATCAGATACCGCGTATCATCACTAAGCTCCTCATCATCCCCCAAATTAGCATTCCCTTCCTTAATCGCTACAGCAGCCAGACTCCTCACAGACGCTCCATCAACCACAGGATGAGCCCATTGCACAGCATCATAGTTAATTCGGTATAATGACTCACCGTTGTGCCTATCATCCCTTACCGCCGCATCCCCATCCTTGTTTGTCTCGTTGCACACCCAAGCACCACTGGTGCTCGACGCGGCATCCTCCCCTTCTCTCGTCAACTGCGTAGCTGGTACAACTTGTGTGATTGGAACGACATCCAGCGCAGTTGAGTGTACCACCCACTCTTTGCACCCACTCGCTTCTATTGAACCGGTTCTGCTCTCACCGTCACCACGCAAGGCCAAAGTGTGAATTCCAATTTGGGGGCAAATTGGAACCCTAGGTGAGTTTGGATATCCTTCAATTGAAATCGGTTCAGTAGCATTTGGATCCGGGTTAGAATCCCGCAAACCCATGTGATCATTTGTTGGATCCGCTTGTAGTGTATCCAATGAGTTGAACATGCTTGCATTTTTCACAGGCCCATTACCTCCATCTTCAACATACATCCCAATATTATGTGTAACATAGGCTTCCCACACTGCTGGGTCGGGTTGTAGTAGCCCACTCCTACTCAATAGTTCCTTGCTTTCAGTAGACCATACTACATCTACTTCCTTCTTTCTCATCTCATCAATCCCATCTACCGCACCTTTCTCACCGAATGTATCATTGTCTTTAGCAACAATTTTTCTTACCGTCACCCACTTCTTTGTTATCCTCGGCTTCAGCCTCCTGTCATGGCCATTGCCGTCTGTTTCATTCCTCTGTCCATCCTGTCTTCTATATTTTGACAAAGACACAGCCAACCTCTGCCTACCCCATACGGACCCATTCAATCTTCTAATAGCACGTAAAGCGTCATCATCTCTTTGGAATTTGATAAACGCAAACGGACCTTTCATCTTCAACCTCTCCTTTCCTTGATATGAAGATATCAGACACATATCCATCACGACCAAACTCCTTGTAAAGCGCCCTTTTAGTCACACTCTCTGGTAGGTTATCCACAAACACAGTGGAATTCACACCGCCCCAATATGATGTTCCCGTAACGCACAGCTTTTTCCTCCAAACACCTGATGCAAACCCACCCCCACGCTTCCCCTTATTTCTTCCTCCGGCGTAGCCGGAAACCTCACCGTGTTTCCCGCGCTCAGTACTCCGTCCCCTTCTCACACCTTTTCGCTCCCCTCTCATCTGTGTTTACTTGAATGGCATTATTATTCCTAGAATGATTTATATTTGAGTTAATTCTCAACTTAGTTCCTAAAGTTTCAATTTTCTATTAAAATGATTTTTATAGTTTATTTTAATACTATTTAGTCCTCTGAATTTAAAAAAATACATAATTTTATATTAATGTTATAAAGTGATATTGTTTTAATGTTATACTAATATAAGAGTGTAATTTTGATACATCGACTCTTTACATAGTCATCTAATTAGATTTATGTATTTATATAATTTTAAAAGTAGTGAGTTTGAAAATTAATTATTTTTTATAATGTGGTAACATCTGATTGGATGTATGTGTAAAACTCTTTTACACTAACGGTGTATGAAAATTAAATTCCTAATATAAATGGACGGCTAGTACAATAGTTATCCAAAATGATAATGTTTTGTGAATAACGTTCAAATTAGGTTGAAATGATATTATTTCAAAGGGTATTTATGATTAGAAGTTAATTGAAAGTTTTTTTACTAAATATTTTTTTGTGAATAACGCTCAAATTATGTTGAAATGACATTATTTCAAAGGGTATTTATGATTAGAAGTTAATCGAAAATTTTTTCACTAAATATCACTAAACGTCAATCATAAAACGACGTCGTTTTTAGGTATTTATTTTGACAACTATCTATTTATATTAGTATGACATTAATATACATGATAAAAATAGACTTAGGAATTAAAATAAGGTGTATTTCTAAATTTAGAGGACTAAATAAAATTGAAATAAAATTCAGGAATTATTTTAATAAAAAATAAAAATTTAGGAACAAATTAAGAATTAACTCAGTTAGGTTGATAAAAAAAAGTGAGTATATATGAAATCAAATTTGATTTTTGTAATTGTGATAGTTTTTTTTAGTCGGGATGCTCATATGAAATATATTTTTACGTTAAAATCACATAGTTAGATAATGGGATAACTACACTTTTAGACATAAAGGTTTGGGCTAAAAATCAATTTGGTCATAATCCTTTTTTCGCTATTAAAATTGTCCTTAAAGTTTCAATTTTTTTCAAAATTAGTAAATAACCATTTTGCCCTTTCAATTTCATTTTTTTATTAGTTAAAACTTAAAAGAATCAATCAATCTACAAAGAGAATTAGTCTGCAACTCAAAAAACTGAAAAAGAGAATTCGGTGACTCAATCCCAGAACAACCAACCATCAAACAAAATCAAAAATAAAAAAGATGAAATTAAAATTAAAGCAATCACCGTATACATAAAACTACAGCTTTTATATTGAATCAATATAAACATGAATCACGGTAAAGCAATAATCATTTATATGAATCACCATAAATCTTCATCAATCACCATATACATTAAAATTAAAGCAATCTCCATAAAGCAATCACCATATACTTCCTCCTTCAATTTCTCTGCTTCGAGTGCTTATCTATTGAATCAAACCTTTCATTCATTTATCCACCTTCAGTACCATCTATGAATCAAACCCTTTCAATTTCAATTTTACCTAACTCTAACCCTAAATCCCCAAATTAACCCACACCCACACACTCAACACACACACAGATTTAGAGAGAGAGAGAGAGAAGGTCGAGACAAAGAGGGGAATAGAGTGAGCTCGTCGGGAAGACGCCACCGACGATGATACCAAGGGATGTCGCGCCGCCATCAACCTAGGAAGAAGGAGGAGACCAATTCAGTGGAGAGAGAAAACGAATAGAGAGAGAGACATGGACTGATGAAGGCGCATGGCAAGACGGACGACCGGAAGAAATTGACGTACGAAGGGTGGCGCAACGAGGAGCGGAGGGTGCGACGAGGTTGACGGAGGAAGCTTACGTCCTTGCTCTATTCTTGGCCTCTATAAAAATTTTGAATTGTTATTGTTGATTTAGATTTATTAGATTTGATTCTTTGCCGTTGATTGTTGTTGTTTTTATCTCCAAATTTTTTGTTAGCTATGAAATTTCATTTTGTGCTGCTATTGTTGATTGTTCTTGGTGTGGTGTTGATGGTGGGATGCCCTCTTTGTTTTTGTTTTTTTTTTAAATTAATGGGAGGGCAAAATTGTCAACATTGGTGATTTTAAAAAATATTGAAACGTTAAGGACAATTTTGACAACGAAAAAAGGGTTGTGACCAAATTGATTTTGAGTTCAAACCTTTATGACTATGAGTGTAGTTATCCCTTAGATAATGAAATCAAATATATTGTCATCGAGAATAATGTTACGGAATCAACGTTAAAGACTCAATAGGGGCCAATGAGTATAATTAGGGAAATGATGGGTGGTAAAAGGAGAAGGAAGAAATAAAAATGATATTGACTTCTTAATGACTTTTTAATATTGGCTACCAAAACTTTCTCTTTGATGAAATATATTAATTGGTTCACAATATAATCTTCACACGTGTTCCCTCTTTAAAATTCTAATTAGTTGCCTCTGTTCATCAGTTATAACGTTGTGACTTTGTTTGACAGGGAAACAATTGAAGCATATGGGCAAGCTATTTCTAAGTTGGCAACAAGTATATCACAAAAAATGGCTGAGTCTTTGGGCATAATAGAGGGTATTGACTTTAAGGACTGGCCATTGTTTTTTAGGATTATCAAATATAGCTTCAGTGCAGAAAACATAGGATCCCCAGGGATACCAATACATACGGATACAGGATTTATGACCGTAATTCAAGATGATGACAAAGTTGAAGGTCTTGAAGCGAAGGACCGCTCTACTGGCACCTTTAAGACAGTTCTTCCCCATCCAGGATCTTTTCTTTGCGTCGTTGGAGATGTTGGACATGTAAGTATTATTTCAATACTTTTTGGTTTGGCTATAAATACATAAATAAATAAATAAATTTTGAACTAAATTAGTTTCTCTATTTTCAAATAATTGTTCCCTTGATCATGAGACTTTGTTAGTTAAATTTTGTTTTTGAAAAACATTAGATGTACAACCATTTTACCAAGTAAGTTTTAACTAAAAGCTAGCTCGTGGGATGTGGAATGTCTGAAACTTATAAACTTTTAAGAGTTTATATTCTTATAGGATGAAATACCTAACACTTATAAATTTTAAGAGTCTATATCCTATCCTCTCATGCATTTGGATTGAATAAGCTCTGATACTATATTAGAATGAAAAAGCTACACGATAGCAATTATAATTCATGGTGGTCAGCTTTTAACCATCACTATAAATATATTGTTAAAATATAAGTTAATGATGCAGTTGGATTTTTTACATGATTGTATAGAAATATGCTGGTTAGTAATGGCTGACCAAAAGAAATAAATTGTGCTGAGCCATGTAGCACTACTCATATTAGAATTGAGATTAGAAAAACTAATTCAATCTCAAAAATTAATTCGTGGGATGAAAAATGTCTCACACTTATAAAATTTTAAAAGTTCACATCCTGCTAAGATATGAGAGTTGTAAAGTTGTAATATATCCTTCCATCAATATGGATGATTTTTATTGGGTGGAAACTAATTTAGTTAAATTTAATTGGCAACATTGCTTGTACATGTAGCATCATTTCTTGGCGCGGCCAAAAGTGTCTCATGACCTTGAGTATTAATATGTAAGGTATTTTTATAACTGACATAAATTATATTGAAATAAACAATATTTCAAAATTTAATTTGAGTGCCAATTTAAGTATCTATATATGCAGCATATGGCCTTGAGTATTAATCTGTAAGGTATATTAAACTTTTAATTAATGATTATTTGAACTGTATCTCTGTACAGATATGGAGCAATGGAAGATTTCACAATGTGACACACCGTGTACTAAACAAGCAACCAATTACTCGTTTTACACTTGGTGTGTTCATGTTATCACCAAGGGATGGTAAGGTGGATACTCCAATGGATTTGGTGGACCTTGATCACCCGCGTCTGTATCGCCCATTCCACTACGACGATATGAGGCAGTTTCGAGTTTGTCAGCGAGGCGAACTGGCAGAGTTCTTGGCCAAAATCGCAAATGTGTAGCAAACATATATAATCAAGAAACAGATATTAATATCATAAAAGAAAACTCTAGAAATTAAATAATTGGATGCATTGAGGACTTGGTTCATCCAACTGTGAACTTGTTATGGAAATGGAAATGGTTTCCTTTTATATTTAGAAGGAATAGTATGGGCACGTAATTCATAAATTGAGGTAATTAAAGAAGACACTAAGGTACGGTATATCAGTATATGAGTTTGCCAAAGTGTTTTTTAAGCGTTCTATCTCCATGTTTTAGTTTTTTATTTTTAGATAATGTTTTTAAATTAATCTATGTGTACACCATTGCTAATGTTTATATTTTTTCGTATTGCTAAATGGTGTGTACAGATGTGTACAATGGTACATCTAGTGTTACCGAATTTTTTTAACTCTCCATCCCAAGGGAAGTTTAGAGTACAACATAAAAACAGAAATCATAAAAACACAACAAAGACTCCAAACAACACAATAGATCATGCTTTAGTAGCTAGCATTGCAGGGCACTATAGTTTTGCTTCCTATAACGATGGAGGGCTAAATAAATCACGGCAATTGTGCCAAATGGTGAGTGAAGAGAAGATGGTTAAATAGGAATGTTAATATATGTACAGTTGTTACTCTTATGCACCCCAGTTTCCTATAGCATTACTTCATATGGACACATGAAAATCACATTCATACACATTTCCATGATCACGATTGCTAGGCACCTCGATCCCACGACGGAGAGAACCTTTATAGCAACAACTTATCCCACTCATATTATTCGAACATCTAGTTGCATCATCTGCTTTCGATCCGCCACATATTTTTTTATGGGTTTGATATGCACCCGGCACACCTTCTGGTATTCATGCTCGAACCCTAAACCCTAAACTCCAGTACCTCAGCTATCCTCGGTGCCTACTTTTGTCCTTATAGAATAATCATCAACAATAAAAGCTTCTACAACTTAGAATTATTGCTGTTCTAATTGGATTTGGGCCAAATAGATCGATCAAGATGAAAAAGCTTTAGAGGCCTAGAAGTATTCACTTTATTGAGACTTTTGGAAGAGGTCTTAGTCTGTTTTTCCTTCTTACAATAGTCAGATGTAAAATCTTTCTCATATGAGATCTTGAGAGGACCTTCCATAGCAAGTTTGTTCTAAGATAATTCAGAAATGAGCTTCACAGAGTTTCATGTGAGTATAAAATTTCTTGTGCCACAACCATATATTAGTTATCAATAATTGAGGACAATTAATCATCATACACTTTGATCTATAAAGTCTTCCTGGTATATCACACAAGTGTTCTCCATCTCCTAAGAAATCAAAATGGTAGAGCCATTTGCTTTGTATAATTCTTGTTGAGCATGATTTACCTTGAAAATTCTTTATGATTGTGTACTTTGATAAAATGACAAACATATTTGTGACAAACATTTTTTTTGTTGACTAAAAAACAAGAAAATAACAAATCTTAAGAAGGATGAGACATGTCTTCAGCTAAAACAGGAAATAAATAGCTCCAAGGTTACATCCAAACAGCATGGGAAAGCAGAGTTTTAGCTGCCTTCTTAGCCATTGTATTAGCCACTTGATTTGCAGTTCTTTAAATAAGCTGCACATCAACTGTCCCCTTGCCTTGATAAAAGCTTATGTATTTTGGAGATAAGATCTATATTAGATGCAGATTGCATTATATATATTTTGATGAAAAACAATTTATTTGATGAGTGGCAAAAAGCCAAAAATAGAATTCAAGTTTTTTTTTTTTTGTGACAGAATTCAAGTAGTTTACACCTGAGGATCGACATGTTTAATTCGTTAATTTTCATCAATCAATCAGATTTATCCTATTTAACTTACATTTTTAACGAGCCTAGTTATTATTTTGGAAAATGTCCAACCATTTAAGATGAATAAATTCGACAAATTTGCCCTATTTTAATGGCTACTTATACAATATATCAAAATTAAATTAAAAAATCAATAATGTTACACATCCAAGCATTTGTTCTAACAAGTCCAATAAAGCAAAAAATAATCACTCCCACATAATGAGCGTGCAAACACGCGCCCCCTTCTTCTTCTTTTTTTCTCTGTAACTGTTGCAGCGCATCCTCTTCCTCATCTGCTTTCTTCTTCATGTTGTTGTAGCCGTCATCGTTGTTGTCGCTGCCATCATCGTTGAAGGTTTTTAGAGACTCAGAGAAGGGGGGTTGAATCTGAGTATCATTTTTTATTCAAACTTAAATGTGGAAGCTTGCTGTTAGAAATTATCTACTGATGATGCAGGAGATAATTCGTGCTCTGTTACAAAACTAACAATTAGAGAATAAGATGCAGAACGTAAACATAGATACAAGCACGTATCCTGGTTCGGCTACCATCGTTGCAGCCTACGTCCAGTCTCCACCACAACCATGGTGGAATTCCACTATAATTTCGAGAATTACAAACACCAATTCACAGAAATTACAACTGCCTTCAATAAGGACTTTAACCTAACATGAGTACTATCCCAACTCACAAGGAGAACCTCTCAGGCTCATGAACCACAACAAAACCTATTGTATCACTAAGAAAGAAATATATAATTGGCTTTTTCTCAAGACCTAAATTCTTGCCTTTTCTTTCATGGCTTTTGTATCTCTTTCACTCTATGCCTTTTACTACCATGATTAAACAAGAATGATAAGTCTAGAAAATAAATTCAGAACATTGAAGGAGAAGAGAATAAA
>JASCZI010241670.1:68367-93057 GCA_036250425.1 Stylosanthes scabra
AAATGGAAGAGAAATTCTTGAAAATTTAAGACGTTTGTATTGTTGGAGAAGAGGTAAGTAATTTGGCTCTTTCTACGAATATAAGAATATGGACAGATAAGTTGTCTAAATATTCTCAATATAAAAAAAAAATCAAATTATTTTATCAATTCTTGTAGTTGACTAAATTTTTAATTAGATTTTCATTTTTTTTTTCCTCTTGTCTTTCGTGTTTGACAACAGTAAATGTTAAAAAAAAAATTGTATTATGTGATTTCACTAAAATATCTTTACCTTCCAAGTTTTAAATATTAGACTTATAGAGTTTATACTAAATACAGTCACTGCTACACCTGGTGACCCAATTTCACTACTAAACTTTGTCCTTAGCTGTAATCATCAAAGAACATTCAAGATTAAAAATATATTTCAAACAAAATCAACATAGCGAAAAAAAAAGGGAGAAATCAGACAAGTTCAAGCATTAGGGGGATAAAAATAAGTTAGTGGCTTAGTGCATTGAGATGCAAAATTTAAGACAACTCAATGGAAGGCATATTACTAAGATGTGAGAACTCACAACATGGTTATGCAATGAGAATTATCAACATTCTGAGCTGGATCTTGGCAAGAAAAATGGCAGAGACAATGTTACTAGCATAGGCATTATGTCCTCCAAGAGCACCCGCTACAGTACAAGTGTAGAAACTACTAAGGTTTTTTAGCACCTTAAGCTGAACCAAGGCTATTTACATTGGTCTTCAGTACATTTGTCACTGCTTCATTCCCTAACAACTGATTTACTACCGCTCTCTTCTCCTAATCTCCTTCCACCCATTCGGTGGTCTGTAGAAGGATTTAGAGCTTCAGGTTTTCTAACGAGACAAAAAAAATAAAGGAGAGGGACATTTTTGACATTTTGATTTCATAATGTTGTGCATTTTGTTACTGTACTCATCCGTGGATTGTGGAATATATATATTTTTTTGGTGTTTGTAAAACAAGAAAAAACACAAAACTAAGAGATATTGGCCATATCCCTTGTTAAGAGGTCCTCAAGAGCAATATCTGGCTGCAACCACTTAGTATAAGCCTGTTGATGCCTGGCAGCATACTTAGCTAAGTGCAGCACTATTGTCCGTGTGCTGGACAAGAGTAAACACAACCACCCAATTGGCCAATTGTGTTGTAACATGTTAGAATATAAATATCCTAATTGATACTAATATATTCTATTATGAGTAGCATCATATTAATATAAATATGCTAATTGATACTAATATATTCTAACATAACACATCTTTAATCTTCAACACAAGATCAAAACCTTCCATAGTGCTGTTAATATTCTCCTTTGTGAGCAAATAATATGCTTCAAGGCAGTATGTCTCGCAAAAAACTTTTTTCAGAAAACGCCATAGTTAAACCACGCCAAAATCCGAAAAGCTCACACCAAACAACTGTAACCAAAGTAAGGAAAGGAAAGTGTTGCAGAAGACATGTCTAAAGTCACTAGCCATATGTCTTACGATGATGGTTATTTTTATCAACAGTCCAAAGATCCTCTTCATTGAAAACATGGTTATTGTGATCCCTCCATATAGTATCACAAAAATTTTGGGAAAAAAATTCTAATACTTAAAATTTGAATTATATAAAAACGAGTAAAACCCCAACCCAACCTTTTTAAAATGGGACAAGCTTACCCCCGATGATATTAAAATCGCAAGCGGGCCGATACATAAACCCTCAAAGCAAGTTGCATATGGATTAGCACGATTACGTCTCAGTCACAGTATGACATGTCAATTGTTCATGCTAGGTGGATGTTAGGCCCCTGAAGTAGTTTGAAGAGCTAAAACTCAAATTGGTCCTCGAAATTTGACTCGCGCCTCAAATTAATCCTTGAATTTTCAAGCTACTCAATTTGACGCCCAAAATTTTCATTTCATAATTCAAGTTGGCCCCTCGTTGGTTTTTCGTTAATGACGTGCTGACATGGCATGCTGACGTGGCCGGTCAGTGCCACGTGTCAAAATAAGATTTGTCCACGTGGAATCAAGTGACACAGTGGCGGCTAGTGACACGTGGCATGTTGACGTGGACAAGGTGACACGTGTCATAACATGGTTTGTTCATGTGTCACAGTACTATTTATCCATGTGTCATTAGCATGTTATCATTGTGCATAATTCAAATTGACTCCTAAAATTTCACTTATGACTCATTTTAACCCCTAAAATTACTGAAAACATATCAAAATGGTACCTAAAATGATTTTTCTTATTTTTTATTTCATGAATAAAAAAATTATTAATATTCTTAAAATTCATTAGTACTTGCTATTTTTCTACAAGCAAATTTTTTAAAAGAATTTAATTTTACAAAATAAAAAAATACTAGTTTAATTTAATTAATTTATGATATAAAAAATTATTTTATAAAAACGATGACAACATGACTTATATATTAATTGAAAAAATTTATTACTTATTCTAACTATAACATTATAACAATGTGTATGGTTTATGAACGGAAATGTACAATGATTTAACTTTGGTGATGAATTTAGAAGAAGAAAAACAAAAAAAAAATTAAAAAATTTTATATCTACATAAAAAAAATAAATTTACTCTATCTATTTAATTATTTTTCAAAAATATCATTTGTAGTAATTATCATATAAATGATTTTTTTAACTAATAAGTGTTAATGTTTATTAAAGAGTTAAATAAGATTTAAATAAGTTTTAATTTTCTATAAAATATAAATAGTTTAAGCCAAAAGATGTATATTTTACGCAATCACATATTTATCTTATTAAAATAATTTAATTATATATTAGAAAACATATTAATATTTAATTGTTATTAAATAAGTATGATTAAAATTAAAAGTATTTATAAGAACTTATGCATCAATACAATATGTAAAAAATAAAAGTAAATCAATGAATTTTAAGAATATTAATAATTTTGTATTTAAGAAATAAAACATAAGAAAAATTATTTTATGGACCAATTTGATTTGTTTTCTTTAATTTTAGAGGCTAAAATGAGTTGCATATGGAATTTCAAGGGTCAATTTGAGTTATATACAATGATAACATATTAGTGACATATGGACAAACAGTATTGTGACACGAGGACAAATCATGTTATGACACGTGGCACTACTGTCTACGTCATCATGCCACGTGTCACTAGTCACCACCGTGTCACTTGATTCCACGTGGACAAATCTTATTTTGACACGTGGCACTAATTGTCCACGTCAGCACGTTATTAACAGAAAACCAACAAAGGGCCAACTTAAGTCACGAAATGAAAATTTCGGAGGCTAAATTGAGTAACATGAAAATTCAAGGGTTAATTTGAGGCACGAGTCAAATTTCAGAGGCCAAATTGAGTTTTAACTCGTAGTTTGAAACACATAGGCCCCCTTCAAATATGTGTTTCCTAAAACCAGCAACCTCATTAAAATTTGGTCCATTTGGCCCCCTTTCATCATCAGAACCGACATGGGTTTTAAATCCCTTAGAAGCATACTCATATGAAAATTCTTCCTCATGTACATTTACTTTATCCACATTTGGGCTACCATGTCCATTCTCAGCAATTCGGCTTGCATTTGGATTCTCATCACCCACACTTCTAAGCTCATTTGAGATCCCAATTTCAGGCCCACAAATAGGCCCAATATAACTAAAAGGCCCATTCCCCCGTCCACTTCCAGCACCAGCAGGCCCCTCACCACTTAACACATGCTTCTTCGTCCTCTTGTCAACAAACCTCCTCTTCTTTTTTGGTGTCAGAATTTTCTTCCTAATTGGCTTCTTTGGAGAAGAACCCCCATTACTATCAGACTTATACCCAGGAAGGGAAGGCTTGTAAGCCTCATCCTCCGCACTCTCATAAGAATCAAATGATGATGAATCCACCGGAATAGGATCGTCAACAGGATCAGGACCAAGCAAGATTGGCACGTCCATTGGATGGTCCAAATAAATATGGAATTCCTTCAAGTTGTTATTCAGAGTATACTCACACATCTTGTTAATATCCCTGTCATCAACAAGACTATGCAGCCAAGCTTCAAATTTATTAATGCATGCTCTTGCCAGAACATCTCTTTTAACTTGATATACCTAATATCATTTGCAAACTCCAGCAAATCCTCCTTATTCGCTAAATTTATATCCATAGGAGGCTTAAACTTTATAACTTTTCCATCCACATAGTGTCAATCACCATTAGCATTTCGTTCAAATCGGCCAACATGGTGAAAGACAGGAACAATAAATCCATCAATCTGCTACAATTTTGAAAAAATTTGCAGTTATAACAGAGGATTCAAAAGAAAACTTTCTGACTTCAACCCTTCTAGCCAAAACTGAAAATCGCAAAACCCTAACCCAGATAATACACAAACCCTACCAAATTAAAATGCTTACTTCAACAATGAGCACAACCTAACATTCATCCATGATCAAAGTATGGTTCTACTCAACAAAAAAATAAACTGCGAAGATTATAAAATGACAATGAGAAGAAGAAACTGCGCATACTCACCTTACAGAACTCGCCAAGAGCTCCTGAGCATCCGCTGCAACTTCTCGATCAACATCATTAACTCCACCACGAAGTTATGATCTTCTAGCTTTCAGTTTTTGGAGGGAAGAGAGTGAGGGAGACGAAAGGGTTAGGGTTCCTTTCGTGATTTGTGAGGGAGGATGATGGCTTTTCAAGAAACACATATTTAAAAGGGGCCTATGTGTTTCAAACTATTTCAGGGGCCTATTGGTCTCTAACATCCACCTGACATGAACAATTGATATGTCATACAGTAGTAACTGACACGTAATTGTGATAACCCATATGCAACCTGCTTCGAGGGTTTATGTGTCCTATTATATGAATTCTCAGGGGCTAGTTTGGGGTTTTACAATAATGTTAGGTAACCAATAAAAATTCAGCCAACATCAACCAATAACTTAAATTGAATGTTCTATTTCTATAAATTTTGGATGTTTTGTTTCTAGATTTCAGATGTTCTATTTCTAAAAGATATAGAGTTATTTGATTGTTAGTTGTTTTAGGTTTCTGATGTTCTATGACTTTCATTGTAGATGTTTTATACACAGTGTTATGGATGTTCTATTTTATGTTGGCTGATTTATTGTTTAAAAAAATATTAATTACCTATACTTTCGAAATTTTAATATCATCAAGGATGGGCTTGCCCCATTTTAAAAAGATTGGAGATAGGGTTGGGGTTTTACTCCATAAAAGAAGGAGCCTTCTTTGATGGTGAAAGAATAATCTGATCAATGATGGATATAATAATTATCCACCGCATAAAAAATGTAATGCTTTATTGGGAATAAAAAATTTGTGATATAAATTAAATATGAGCCACACATTTAGAATATTCTATCTAGATTCATTATGAACCAGGTCCATCATAGACATTTCCGTAAAAGAAATAAGTTATTTTCGTCGAAATGGATAGAAAGTTACCGCTATCAAAAATGATTCTATAGGACCGAATTGTCATTTACTCATTTTCTAATCAGGACAGTTCGTTTTCGTTCTCTCGTAAAATGGATAGGGTAATGGAGTTTTACTCGTTTCTCTATAAGCCAAAAGTTTCGCTTGTACACGCTTCTTCTTCTTTAGCAAACTCACCATTTTCTTTTTCTTAATTTTCCCACTTCCTTTCATCAAAAGCACCTCCACTCAAATAGCCAAGCCCAAACCAATCCATGCCGTCACAGGTTTCCGACCACCTCGAACCATGGCACAAACTCCACGACAAGGTTGTCTTAGTCACCGGCGCCTCCTCCGGCCTCGGTCGGGACTTCTGCCTCGACCTCGCCAAATCTGGCTGCAGGGTCGTGGCGGCGGCTCGCCGATTGGACCGCCTCACGTCTCTCTGCGACGAAATCAATCAGATGGCCTTGCCGGATAAATCCGGCGGTGTCCTTAGCCACCGTGCCGTGGCCGTAGAACTGGACGTGTGCGCGGACGGCCCCACCATCGAGGAGTCTGTGCAGAAGGCGTGGGACGCGTTTGGGCACATTGATTGCTTGATTAACAACGCTGGCGTAAGAGGTAAATTTCAAACTCTTTAGAAACAAAATTTTGATCATTATTCATTTATTCTTGCCCCAAAAATAGACCAGCATCAGCAATTCAGCATGATACATGTGCACCCTAAGGCTGCGTATTGTGAGACTAAGAGACTGAATTAAGTGATTGTGTTTGGTTTAAATTTATTAGAGATAAATACCAGAAAGTAGATATTGAATTAAGTCAATAGAGAAAAAATAAATGCTAATGTTGGAAACTTTAATGTTATGTGATGGTATTTGATAAAAAAGATTAAAATTTCAGTCCAACGGAGAACTGTAGGTAATGAAAATATTGGAATTCCCGGGAGTCCCCAGGATACTTAGTCGCTCCTCTTACTGTCCACAAACACAATACAATACAATACTTTGTCTCAGTCTCTAGTCCTAGAAACCAAACGCTACCTAACTTCACTAATCAGTTATTCGTATAAAATATATGTTTGAATACGAAATACACATTTAAAATGTGTCAAACATAGCTGAAACGTACATATATGGGAGCAAGCAATTGCTCTTTTACATCGAAAAGAACACTAGTCAACAGTAGTAGTAGTATTAGAGTTAACGAGTTGCACTGGGTCATGTTTCTGTACCATCCTGAGTTTTCTTGAAAATAGGCACAAGGAATTTTGTTTTTTCTTCTAAAAAAATTATTACATAGCTAAGTTGAGGAGAATTGATAAATTCGTGTTTTTTTCCTCCAAATATAACAGACAAATTAGAAACTACCAATGTACCAAGGAAAAAAAATGCAGTGTAGTGGATAATGTCAATTAAACTGGTGAATGAGAAGCTCTCTGCTTGTTAATCTTACAAGATTGAGAGTGTCTGCAATTTCTTCTCATCTAACTACTGGAACTGAATATTGGGTTTTTGGGAAAGTGGAACTACATAGTTTGGGGACAACAGTTATAGGGTTCTTCAAAATTTAGGGGGTAAAGAAAAGAAGAGAAATCCGAGACATTTTCTATTATAGTCGATGACATGTACTGGCGTACTAATTATAAGTATTTTGCTGTATTAGTAGTTGATTTTATTAATATTGAGGGTTAATTTTAAGGCTAATTAATATCCTTTTGGATTGATAGATGGTGTGAACATAGGAATATGATAAATAAAATATAATCACTAATTCTAATGCACTAGTATAGTCCCTTATGGCAAATTTTTACACATGTGCTTGTGTTATGTGAATCAAGTCCAAATGATTATAATGATTCAAAAAGAAACAAAAGTGAGTAGAACTAAGAATAGCCGATACACTGGTATGGGTGTTGTGTGTGATTTTTGATGGCCTCGTAGCTAAGACCTTTCTTGTTTGTTGTTGCTATTGCGGATGTGGTGTAGAGGACTGAATTTTGTGGGGCAAAAATAGTTGCCGCTGTAATGTGCCTAGTCTCTGTGACCCATATGCATGGCTATGGGTGGTATCTTTTTTGACTGATTTGAGGAATGTGTGTTTGAAGTGATGGTGAAAGGCAAGAATGCTGATTTGATCTGAAGTGTAATACTTGTTTTGGCACTGTCGCCTCCATCTTGGCATACGTATCATTTATTTTTTACTACTATTATTTTTTCTCAGGTCTTTTCACGCTTCCTGTTTCGTGTTTGAGTTGTTTTAGTTACACAACCTATTTTTATAGGAACATTACATAGTATTATGTGAAAAAGGAAACATAATCTTCATATCAGAGTTGCAGACTAACTGATTGTGCGAGGTAATGAGGTTTTAGTATGAAAAATATAAAATCATTTACTTTTTTTTCCCTAGGAACTGTGAAACCAGCTTTAAAATTGTCTGAGGAAGAATGGGATCATGTTCTCAGAACAAACTTGACTGGTTCTTGGTTGGTAGCGAAATATGTATGTAAACGCATGTGTGATGCAAAGCGAAAAGGATCTGTTATTAACATTTCTTCTACATCTGGCCTGAATCGTGGCCATTTGCCTGGTGCTGCTGGATATGCATCTTCAAAAGCAGGTCTTATTACGCTAACAAAGGTAATCTTTTACATTTTCTGTTTCTTCTAAAATCCAGATCTTTATTTATATTTATATTTTAGTGACTTAACGGCAATAAATGAGATGAGCTGGATGATATTGTAATTAGTTTGCCATCATTTTTTAACTCAAATATAGTTGAAGTAATAGTAATGGAAGAGGAAGATGTCACAGAAGAGCTTAAGGACAATTCGCCAGCAATGGTTGAACAAAAGAGGTACCCATTGGTCAGCATTGTTAAATCTCAGATTTTGTTGAGATGAAAGGGAAGGTCGAGAAAAAGAGTCCTCTTAGGGTGAAGCTCGTGTAGAAGAGAGTTCGGGTCCAAAGAGAAAGAAGTAGGACATGGAATTTGGGAGGGAAACCATTGGCATGAGGAGTCACTATAGTAGCCGGGGGGTAGTGAAATGAAAGGAATGGTGGAGAAGGTAGGGTGAAGGCCAATGTTAGAATGAGCAGAAAGAGATGATGACCGCAGACATCCGAGTTCGAAATAGCTCAGGAATCCATCAAACTTAATTGAAACAGCTAGACCTTCTCCCTGAATGCCATGGTTTGCATCTGCATTTCCCGTTCAATCGAGCTGATTCGTTGGCAAGGAAGGACGAAACAATGGTGCTTCGCTTAGTTTCTGATAAGGTCAATCAAAAAGTGGAAATCAGCTCAATTTTGTTGAGCAATTTGCTTGAATATCGGTTAACATGTCCAATGATTGTTATAATTGATGATATGCATAATTGTGACTAAAATCTGTGTTGTGATGTTTGGCAGGTTATGGCTATGGAATTGGGGTCCTACAAAATCAGAGTGAACTGTATTTCCCCTGGAATTTTCAAGTCTGAAATAACTGAGAGTTTAATGCAAAAAGATTGGCTAAATAATGTGGTAAAGAAAATAGTACCATTGAGAACGTATGGCACATCGGATCCAGCATTGACATCTTTAGTTCGTTACCTGATTCACGATTCATCTGAATATGTGACTGGCAATAATTTTATTGTTGATTCTGGAACCACCCTAGCAGGTCTACCTATTTATTCTTCTCTATGAATAATGAGTAAAATGTTGCATTTGTTGGAACTGCATCTATCAACCTTTCATGTATATTTATAAAATGTGTAGTGGAAATAATAATTTATTAAGGATCAAAATAATAATTTTCTTAGAGCTAATGTAAATATTTACCCCCAAAAAAGTTGTATGTGTTAAATCCCATTTTAGTCTTTGTAATTGGTGGGTTGCATTGAACGAGCCCATGCTCTAACATTGGAAAAATGTCTTCTGACACCATTCCCGCATTTTAATGGAAGAGCGCCGGTGACTTAAAAAGTTGGAGAGTAATTCGGTACATTTCGCCAATTTAAAAACAAAAATGAAGTTCAATTCAAGTTGACACAAGTTGTGGCTAAATTTTTCTAATATTGTATTTGTATAAGAATGTGTGATTTTGTCTAATATTATGGCTTTGCGGTAAATTTGGTTAATATGGGATTAGTTAGACCGCAGATGCAATTCGTTAGTTGCTAATTAAGTGTGCGTTTGGAAGACAGTCTCAGACGGGGAGAATAAAACTAAAGAACGGAGATTGAGACTGAAATAGGTTTGTGTATTGTGTTTGATTTAAAATTAAACAGATATAAAGATTGTGAGATAGATATTAAATTAAGAGAAAAAACAAAAGTGATGAAAGTCGAAAAGGTGAAAAAGATGGACAAGTAAAAAATGTACATTATTGCTCAAGAAAATAAAAAGATAGCATTTATCAAATGGAGAAGGGGAAAAACCACTCACGCTTCCCAATGTACTCCTCCTTCATTCCTGACACACTTTTTCTCTTCAATTTTCTTATCTCTTATATAATATTTTGTTTTAATTTATATCAATATTATTTGACAATAATTTATTTTAAGTTTTAACAACATAAAATTATTTTTACAAAAAAGAAGATGACGAGGGAGAAAAAGATAAAGTGATGGAAGTGGAAAATGTGAAAAAGGTAGACACCTAAGAAATGTACATTATTGTTCAAGAAAACAAAAAGATTGCATTTATCAAATGGAGCAGGCGAGAAACCACTCACGCTTCCTAATGTACACCTCCTTCATTCCTGACACACTTTTTCTCTCACTTTAATTTTTTTAGCCAATATCGAACCGAGACTGCTAATACGGTGTATTTTGGTAAATATACTAGAACGACTTATTTTTGTAAAAATCACTTTTATTTTTATTTATTTAAATTTTTTTTCTCCTTTGGAAAAAAAAATACTAATAACTAATTTTGCAACATTATAAAGCTAATAGAAAGCAAATAGACTCATAAACTAGAAGTCCACAAAAAATACAACCAACCCATATTTCCTAGTGGACTTCCTAATTGGCTCCTAACGACGGCTTCCAATACTTTTTCTATTTTTTTTTAGGAAGTTTACGGGGAGTTCAGATAGAGACTAATTAGAAAAGCTCATGCCTTTGACTTTTATTGTAGTTTACCAATGTGAGAGTCCAATGTGATCTTTCAAACAAAAGGGGTTACGAAACCAATAGGCGTCTTCATCAAGTCATTTAGACTCTCGTTTCTTTGATCCACCGAGATTCATTGCATCGTCGTGTTCTTTCGCTCCTCCTCCATCAAAGGTGGTGCCAGAGTCTCGTTATTCCTCATCTGTGCTCAATTGACACCATCCATGCTCAATTGACGAGATCCATTCACGGCGAAGATCGCCACCACCTCTTCTTCCTCTTCTTCTTTTTCCTATGTGTCATTGCTGCCGCCGCCACCATTGTTTCTCTTCTTCTCCACGCGAAGAAGCCACTGCCACCGCACCGTCGATTCTCTGCAAAGAAGCAGTGTTTCATCGGCGACCGCCTTCTTCTTCGGTTGTGGTGTTGTTGTTTTCGTGTTGCGGTTATAGTGGTGGTGGTGCTTGTTGTTTTTGTGGTCGTGGTGGTGATGGTGTTGTGGTTGGTGATGGTGGTGGTGGTGGTGGTAAGGTTACGGATGATAATTATATTATGTTTTGGATGATGATTGTGTTCTATTTTGAATGATAACTTGAATCTGTTTCAGATGACAATTGTGTTGGTGAGATTTTTGAGTTACAAATGATAATTGTATTTTATTTCAAATAATAACTTGTATCTATTTCGAATGAAACTTTAGTTTGATTTATTGAGATAACTTATAGATGAACTTATTGGCTCTCTATAAATTCTGTAATGTTAGTTCGTTAGCATAATTTTTTTTAGACTAAAATAATAGCTTACTTTGAGAATTGAGATTCACAGCTAAAGCTCATATGTCATATAGTTAAAGAAAGAAAATGAAAAATATAATTGGTCAAGTACTTAATACATTTGTGAAAAAATAAAATTAATATGTTTTAGGGCTTTATTTATTTTTTTTAATCTTATCAAAAGAGTAATTAATCTTAAATCTTAATGTTACTCTTTTGAATTTAAATTATTAATATAAAATATAACGGATAAAAAAATTAAATTTTGTTTAATTAATTGCAATCTTTAAAAATAATATCAAGAAAAAAAAACCTTTTAAGGTGATTCAATTTTTTTTGACAGGTGATTCAATTTTGAGGCACTCAAACCTCAAAAGTGAGTGAGAAAACTCCAGCTGAAAATTCTAGAAACTCCTCCGACAATTGAATATAAGTATAAACCCCCTCTAAAACCCTACCAGCCGAAAATCCTCCGATTTCTTCACTGAATCAACCCTCTCTCTCTCTCTCTCTGTCTCTCTCTCTCTGGTGTTTGAAATGGCGAAGCGCCTTGTTCCTCTACTAAATCGTGTATTGGTTGAGAAAATCATCCCTCCATCGAAGACCAACACTGGCATTCTCTTACCAGAGAAAACCACCAAGGTCTTAATTCTTACTCATTTCTCCTTTATTTCTTCACCTCTTTTTAATCTCAATTATATTTTTTAGTTTTACCCTCAAAGGTTCGTCTTGATTTGTCCTTTTGAACCTCTAATAATGCGATTTCGTTTTGTTTCCACTTCCCGCTACGTTAATTATTCTCAACATTTTCACAATTGTGTTGAAACTTTTGCTCTTTCCTTGTATTGTTGCATTGAAAATGTATTCCTCCTATTACTATTAGAGTGTGTGTGTTTTGGATGGTAATGTTTCCGTGCAAAATCTTACTTAATTGAACTTGTATTTCTGTTTCTCTTATCAAACTTAATTGTTAGTGGGAAAAAAAGTTAGTGTTAGATTGATAATGTTCCAGAGTTGGTAACATTTCTCTAAGGTATAACTATAAGTCAGTCGAGGGAGTAGCCGAAATGAAGTAGTGACTCCAATCTATATAACTCGGTTGAAAAGATATGATAAGCTAAAGAAAAAATATCGCATTCTCGCACCCCAATTTGATGAAGAACGGAATATTGTAGAGTCGATTTGTGGTTAAATAATACCTTAACCAAGCCTTTTTCCCACTGGGTGGGGTCGGCTACATGGATCAAGACCTCATTGCCATATATGGTCTAAAATACATCATTGTATTGTGGCCATGTACACACTGTTTTACATTGGCTGTTGCAGACTGAACAACCCTCCTCCCTAAAACATAGGCCGAGTTATTTGTGGTTAAATAATAAATGCTATAAATTAATCTTGGACTCTACGTGCTCACTATGGTTGTAGAGTGTAGACTAGTAGTATCCCGTGAAAGACTTCCCAACTGTGAAATAAACTTATGGAGGCGGATTATGTGTCCGAATTCTGGGTTTGATTCTCATGATTTAATTTAAATTGTTACTTATCGTTCTCTACTCTTATAGTATTCTACTCCACATTGATGGAATAAAAATGTTTTGCTAGTTCAAGAGTTTCCTGCGCAATCGGTATTAGTGTTACGGTTTTTTAAAACAGTTTTCTTATTATTAGTCCAATTTGTGTGCATCTCTTGCTTGATTGAAGTACATTTGAATATTTGATGACTTGGTGACTTGCTTTAGTTGAACTCTGGAAAAGTTATTGCTGTTGGCCCCGGCATTCGTGGCAAGGACGGGAACCTAATTCCACTTGCTGTGAAGGAAGGCGACACTGTCCTCTTACCTGAATATGGAGGAACAGAGGTGAAACTTGCTGACAAAGAGTAAGTATATGTTTTGTACATTCCATGTTCCATTTATTTTGTTGATTGTCAATCTTACAGTTCGTTATTTCATATTTTTGCATGGCTTGATGCATCTGATGTGATAAGCGTTAAAACGCCTTTCTATGTTTTCTGGGTTTTTTTTTTTTGGGTTTCCTCCCCCTTGTATACCTAAAATTGTTGAGCAATTAGTTGTCAGAAATTAATTTTAAAATGGTGATGGGTGATTTACAACTCTATAGTGAAGCTTGCTTTTCACTACCTGCGAAATGTGTATCACATAACCTGCGAAAACGGATGTCCCATATTCTTGTAATACACCTTGTTGGCCCATTTTGGGGGCAATTCAACAATTTTGAATCCATATGCAAAATTTTTACTCTAGTTTGGCTAATTAATTTTGAGCCTTTCACCTCATAGGCTTGTGAAAACTTTTTTTCCTTTCATTTTCAATATTTTTTGCTTTTAGAATTTCATATCCAAGAAAATGTAAAATTGAAAACAAGATTCCATTGTTTTCAATAAAATACTTATCTTTAATAAAATCTTGAAAACAAAAGATCTTTAAAATGAAAATTAAAACATAATACATTTTCACTAACCAAATAGGCCTAGTTTTTAGAAGGGTTGATTCTTGATTCAATTTTGAGGCCTCTTTGAAGAATTGAGAATTTGATTGAATTTTTTACGGCAGGGACAAATACTGTCCATGAGTTGGTTAAACGAGATCTACATGTAAACGGTCCCTCTGTAAACATGATACATGAGAGACCTCAATGTCGTCGTTTGATCCATGTAGCCGGCCCCACCTAGTGGGACAAGGCTTTGTTGTTATTGTTTTTACAACAGGGACAAATATGCCAGGCAATTTTTTTTACACATTAAGGTTAAATATATTTTGCATGAGGAGGCTTTAAGCATTAGCTTAAGCCATCTTTGAACTTTGTTTCTAAAATAGAAATATGAATACCAAGACAATAGAGAGAAACAATTCTTGTATTTCGTGTGTTTCTTAAAACTGGGATAGAAAATACAAGTGTATTTGTCTCTGTTTCTATCTCTACCTTTATCTCCATATTTCTATTTCAAAAGCATAATTCAAACAACCTTAGAAGCGTTAACCTTCCGATAAAATTGGCCGTTCACTTTGGCTAAATTCGTCATAGTTGCTACAACTGCTGTTTTTACTTTGGATTGTGATTTATTTATTTACTTTTTAACTGTTAGGTATTATCTGTATCGAGATGAAGACATTATGGGGACACTCCATGAATGATAGGACCCTTATCTTCAACCATTTGGAAGCTTGCTACAGCAACTATGTATGTTACGCATTCTGTTCTAATTTTAATATATCAGATGTGTACTTTGTTAGGAGGAACCAAATAACTTTGAGGTTTTATTTTTTCTTAATCCAACTTTCAATAATGCCATTTGTATTTTTGTTTTAGATTTAGGAACTGTTAATGGATACCATAAATTTCCTGTTTACTCATTATGTTGTTTTGGCTAACTTGATTGCATACATTATCTTGATTTGAATGTTTATCTCTCTTAAAAAAGGGAAAGAAAGAAAAAATTGCGTTTAAATTTTGTTTATTGATTGTAAGTTGAAAAAAAAAAATTGAATCCTGTCATAACCACATTCTACTTTTTCTAGTAATCATAATATTTTGATAAATAAACACTTCAATAACAATGGGAGAAAATTACTTCTGTTCGGTAACATACAATTTGCAGAAAGTAAAGAAGGAAAACTGAAACATGAGGTGTTACATCAATTTCCTTTCTTTCTTTGTCTTCTTTTCTTTTGTTGTGTTTTGGTTTCGATGTGGCGGGTGCAAGTGTTAGTTACTCAGATTTTCATGGTTGAGAGATTATTCCTGGAACTGGAAGGGATTTGCCTTCAACAAATGCTTTTAGCAGCACCAGTGATCTCTCTGGCTGTGAAAATGGAGCTTCATGAGATGCTCCTCTTATAGTAGCAAACGATAACATGTCACCGTATACTTGTGTCCATCCAGCTACCTGAAAATTATTCAAAAACTAACAATAACAATGGTGGGGATGATACTAATGGGAGGCAGCTACTCCAACAAAGATGAAAAAAAACTTCTCATAAAGATTTGACATTTGGCAAAAAATGAGCAACATTTTTAAATAAAGGTAATAGTAATACCTTTGTAATATAATAAAATCAAATCCTCTAATTCTTAATTCAATCCTTATCTTACATAATACTTAGGATATGTTTGCATTCTTGATGTAATTATACCATTTGTACACAAAAATATTAGTTATCAAATTAACCACTTATATAAATATAATATAATAAAATACACGTTAAAATTAAAAAGCATAAGCACTTCATTTTATGTTTGGTAAATTAAAAAGACGACGTGCTTGTGCTTGTAGTTTTTAAAAAATAGGGGTGCTTTTGAAAGCACCTAAGGAGGAGCTTTTCAAAGATGACTTGTGCTTATTAAAATTAAAAAGTCTAATATAACTCTATTTAATAATAAATATTCGTATTTATTATTACATTTATATCTATTATGGTCATTTTAAATTTTTAAAGTCATTTTACCAAACACAATAGTTTTTGCTTGTCTTTATTAAAAGATCAATTTTATTTGATTTTACCAAATACACGTACTACGACTTTTAAAAAGCTATCTTTTAAAAGAGAATTTTCATAAACTACTTTTGAAAAGTAAAAGCTTTACCAAACCCACCCTTAATCTACTAGCAGTAGTGGTTAAAGTTGGAGTAATAATAAACATAATTTTTTTTAGACATATTAAAGCCAATTTCCATGAAATAATACCTGTCTTCCTCCAAACCATGCTCTATATGACTCTGTTGTATTAAGTCCTATGTCCTTAGCCAACCCATTCACAAGTATTCTTGTTCCAGTTAATGGCAGAACTGAATCTTGATCACCACTGCACAAGAAAGAAAGGGAACATAAATTATTTATGGTATCGTTAGTACTTAGAAAAACAAAATACTATTTATACATCAAAATCTTATAAATGTTATGAAAAAATAGTGAGTGTGGATGTCCCTACCATTCATTAACGGAGCATTAGTAAGGTTCCATTTCCCTATAGAGTAAGCGGGTTAGGTTATTGATAATCTATTTTCATTTGATTCAATCTTTCATCTATATATAACGTATATTCATGGTGATCACAAGCAAAGGAGTGAAGGACAATAAGCTATTAGCTACATAGCTTCACTTGTGTGTTAGTTCTTATGCAATACAGTAAGTATTATAATATAGAGATATTATGTTATAATTATCAAATGGTATTGTGAGAATATAATTAATACAATTCTCTTGATTTCTTATAAATTTTCTATGTAGCCAATAATAGCTTATTGTTCTTTGCTTGTGATCCCCATGAATATGTTATCTATTTATAGATGAAAAATTGGATCAAATAATAATAAATTATTAATCACCTAACCCACTTATTATTTAGTGGAAACATGAAACCTAGATGATGTTCCATTGGCAAGTCAGCAAGTGGTGGGACATCCACAACGCTCACTATTATATGTTGTTTCATAGCACACTTGATTTCTTATAAATTTTCTACTCCTATTCCTTTACTTGAAACATTTTTATATCCCCTCTTCTCTTCGCTTTTCCTACTGGTAGGTGTGTAATGTATCATGATAAAATTAATTAATTAAAGTATTTAACACGACGATAATAGAAAATAGAGGAAATTTTTACTTACCTGTATACTAGAACTCTAATACCAGACTTAACAAGTTTTCCTAGGATAGAAATGGTTGGAACCTCTAGGTTCTGCATGTCATATTTCAGAACGCTGTAAAACAAGGCAAATCAAATTATCAATAATAATATAAATAATAATACTGACAAAATTAAGAGACATTTTTTTTTCACATCAAGTATTTGTATTTTGGTCCAATACATATTTTATCATTGAATTTGAATGCGACTTTTGCTTTTAGTATTTTTAACTTTACAAGAACCTAAGTTTTGTTAGCCCAAATATCACTATAACGAAATTAATAGCATTAAATAGCAACTAGCATCAAGTGGTTTTCAGGTGTAAACTGAAAGAGTGAAGATTGTACAAGTAATAAAACCCAAAACTAGCACACTTAATTCAATTTGACGATAGAAACAAGAGTTAAGCATGCATCAGAATGATGTTTATGCTAAAATTTAAAATGTAATGATAAAGCAAGTGTTGTCTTAAGATATGAAAACATAGGATGAACGGATGAGGGCTATCTTAAAGCATAGAAATTGGTAAAGTGATAAAATAATACTTTAAACATCTTTAAATTAAGATAATGATGCTCAAGGAATGAATTAAGTATAATACTTTAGGCTGCGTTTAGAAGAGAGGCTGAGACCGGGAAACTGAGAATGAGAGACTGATACTGAGAGATTCAGACTGAATTAAGTTTGTTTATTGTGTTTGGTTTAAATTTACGAAGAGATAAATACTGCAAGGTAGAGATTGAATTAAGTCAATAAAGGAAGAACGAAGGCTAATATTGAAACCTTTAATGTTATGTGAAGGTATTTGAGTAAAAAAAAATTATTAAAATTTCAGTCTCAGTCGTCAGTACTGAAAATACTGGAATTTTGGAGATTGAGACTGAAATTTTAGTTACAGTCCCTGTCCAACAAACATAATACTGAGTCTCACTCTCTCAGTCTCACTCTCCCAGTCTCAGTCCCAGTCTCAGAAACCAAATGCAGCATTGGACAATAGGTAGGTGTGATTTTTTTCTAAAGCAAAAAAACATCTATTAAGAGTGAATTTAAGAGGCAAAGAACTAACTTGCTGCAAGTTGACCATGTAGTGATCCCTTCAAGCTTAGCATGGAGAGCTTTTTGCACATCTTTTCTATTCAAATATGTGATTGTTTCATCTTCCACGCAAACATCAATCTTCTCACCCTCTTGCTGCAAGATACATAAACATTAATTAACTACACAAATCAAATACAAGATTTATCATATACCCTATTGCTAGAATATATTTAGAGTATTATTATATTTATTTTTTTACGAAAAGTTTGATAATTATTGTTTGATAGCCATAACTTTTCTGTTTTAACTTTTGTTTCCATTTTTAAATTATTATTTAATTAAATACCTAATATTAGATATTATAAATATAGAATTATGAATATTATTTACATAAAATTATAAATATTAAATTAAATATAATAATTTTGGATTATGAATAGCTATGTGTTTCTCAAGCAGGTATTGAATGTGTTTTTTAAAGCATTCAAGTATTTTTCCATAGTAAATGCATTGATGAAGAATGAATTACCACTTGGGTAAGTTGATTGAGCACATAAGCTTGTTGATCTGCTGATGAAAGGCACACATCAAGAGTGATATCATATGCATCAACATATCTCCCAACTTCACTTGAAACTATTTTATTCACAGCTGCACAAACCCCATTTAATCTCCCACTTTGACTTTGTCTCCTAATTTCAGAGTAATTGCAGACTTTAGTGAAAAGTTCATAAGTTGAATCAGATATTAGTCCATGGGACCAATAATACTCTGCCCTTGAATTGAAATCTGTGTTAAATTCCAGAAGAGGGTTTCCTATCTGCAACAACAATTAAACATTTTAACAAATTGTTGTAATCAAATTAGCATTATGAATGCATATATGTTAGCAGTATCATTGAGCTTTTGACATTTGTGTACTCACTGCTATACCCTTGAAATTGAACTTTGTCTTGGTTTCAACAATGAGTTGTGCAAGTTGTGGCACATAGTGACCTGAAAACAATTATGAATTACAATAGTAAATAGTTTAATTTTGATGCACTGACGCAGTGTATTTACACAGTCGTGTAATCACATCCGTTAGTTATTTTGCTTATGTAGCACTATTTAATTAAATGCATGTGTAAAATTTCTTACACTATCGATGCATTAAAATTAAATTCATAAATTCTCAATCAATAATATAATAATAACAATAATTCTATGCGATCAAGCAACTTGGCCAATTAAGTTCGACCAAGGCTTTCCTGTCACGGGCACACTATTAATATTCATCCGCTCATTGTTCGCACTCACTTTCTTGTGCCTCTCTCAAAACAAAAACGAACAGGAATTTATAAGAAAAATAAACAGAAATTTATAGAAAAAACGAATAGGAACCATAAGCAGCAAAACCGAAAACAAGAGTAAGAACAAATAGGAATATATAGGGAAAATAAATATGAACCATAAGCAGCAGAATCGAAAACAAGGGTAAAAACAAATAGGAATTTATAGAAAAAACGAACATGAATCATAAGTAGAATCAAACAAAATGGGATACAAAAAAGTGCAAGTTCCTGTTTGAAATGAAGAAGAAGAATAAGAAGTAGATAACACGGATGAAAGAAGAAGATGATGATAATGACAGCGGCGGCAATGAAGGAGGAGAACGACAACTACGACAAAGGTAGCGGCGACCGGAGGAAGTAGAAGAAGAAGAACAATAACAGTGCAGACGCAGCGCCGCAGCGGAGACGAGAAGAAGAAGAGTTAAAGCACGTGTATGCATGTTTTTTTTATATTGTAAGAATGGATTATAAATACTTGGTTAAACTTGGTTGAGTAAAATAAGTATAAAATAAGAGTAGGTAATTTAAACCTAACCTTATAAAATAACCCTTAATTAATGAGGGGAAAGTACTACAGTAGTTTTCAATGCATTTATGGTTCATTGGCATAAAGGAAAATTCGATAATAAATTTGAAGTTTGGTTAATAAATGTTTTAAGGACATTAATTAATAAAAAAGAAAACATTATTAATTAAATTTACTCAGTAAGATAGTACCTGCATAACTCTCCCCTGTGATAAAGAAGTCATTGTTTTTGTACTCTGGGAATTTAGTGAACCAATTCTGTAAGAAAACAAGGTTATCCCTTGCTGTAAAATAAGGGAAATCAAACCCTAATCAGATTCATGAAATATGATAAACTCATCAAATAACAGCAAATTAAAACAAAGATTCATTTAACAAAATTTAAACACTATTTAACAATATGAAATGAACAAATTAAGGTGAAATTAAAGAACCTGTCATTTCATCATCAACGTAGTCATAGAAAGATTTATTGGCAGAGTATGAGAAACCAACACCAGCAGGTGATTCCAAGTACAGCATATTTGCCTCTGCAGCAAGCAATTTTGATTGCAATTCAAGGACATAAAAATGTTAACATAATTTCTAATAAAAAAATATATCTTTTAAGAGGTATTGAGATTGGATTACCTTTGTTCCAACTATAATCATTCTTGAGAAGAACATTTTCACTTGGTTTAAACGGACCGTGCTCGACGAAAGCTCCGGCTCCAACAGAAGAACAACCAGGCCCTATACAAATCACAACCCAGAAACTCAATATGAAAAGGAACTTTCAGATTAAAAAAAACAAAAGGATTGAAAACAATGTCTTTGCCACAACAGTAGCAAGTAACAAGTACTATTCCATTAGGTGAATTAACACCATTTTTTCCCCTTTAAAGAGAGCAGCTTAACACAACAAATTGGAGCATACTTCAATTGAAAACAAACAGAAACAAACACCTTAATTCAACAAACATTGATATGAATATATAATATGATAATTAGAAGAAGAAAATTGGTTATTTAGATATCAATGAGTATTAATAAATATCAGTGATGAGAGAAATAGTATAAATAAGAGGCTATACTGTTGTATTTGACAAGCAAATTAATGAATGATATTGAACTTGGTTCAATTGGAGTTTCTCTCCCTAACTCATGGGGTTCTAACATTAATGCTCTCGTTGAGAGTCGGCCAATCGAAAAGGCCGAGTCAAACACCAGAAGCTATATCTGCATGAACTAACTCTATTTATACTTAAATGAAGACACAATTTCTTTTTTTTTTTCATAGACAAAATTCTGCTTCCTTGAAAACGGGGACAAAAAATATCCATCTATGTCTCTGTATCTACATATTTCTGTATCTTAGAGCTCAACACAGCAAAATGAAACAAACATAAACCAAGTCAAAAGAGAAAACAGAGAACAACAAACATACTATAGAGCATCTGATCTGACCAGATGGTAAAGAAAAAGAATGAATGATACCTCCATTTAGCCATAGAACCAATGGCTTGGAAGCAGGTTGAAGTTCTGCTTCAACAAAGTAGTAAAACAAAGATCTTTGTTGCTTCTCATCCACAGTAATGTAACCAGCATATTGCTGGAACTTCACTGCTGGCTGCCCTGGCAAATTGGTTACCTTATCACCTTCTGAAGCTGAATTCACTCCCACATTTATCTGTGTAACAACAACAACAATTATTGCTATTGAAATCACACTATGCAACTGATATTGTATCATCATTTTAATAAAGATCTGATGTGAACTTTTATTAGAATGATGTTTTTGTTTTGTGGTTTGGTTTTCCTTCCCCCCTCTCTCTTCCTGTGCTCCGTACTAATCCAGAGATGGGAATTAAGGTTGAATGCAAAGAAAAGAATATAATAAACCCTCTTTCGTATAGGAAATTGATCAGTTATAATAGAGAATTTAGTGTTCCTATTTTCTAGCCGTTGATCTTAATTGATTTTAATTATAAAATATATATATATATATATATATATATATATATATATATATTAAGATCAACGACTAAAAACACATATTAATTACTGGTTATACCTGATCCACTTCCAGTGTAAAAAATTTAAAGATATAATGATAGTAATTAATCTTGATGTATATGTACATGAAAATATATATCAATAAAGCTAACCATCACATCTAATATCTATACACATGTATCATTTCATATTTATACTTTAGAATTCACCTAAATATTAATTGTATTATTAATATTAATTTTGGTATTATTGTTATTATTTTCTGTGTGTGAACTTGGAAGTTTCAAATACATGGCTTGAGTCAAATCATGGTGCTGTTGTCCACTCTTTATATTTGAGTGTTTTGTGATCTTTGGAGATTCGGATTTCATTTGGTGCGGTTCTATTTGTTGTGTTTTTCTAAAACTAATTATTAAAAGGTTCTTGTTTTCTTGGGACAATAATCACTCATTTTGAGCGCCAATTTGATATGGATAATCAAGTGTGCGTTGAATATTTACACTTTAAGAAAGTAAGAGGTGCAATTCGAATAACCATAATCATGTGCCCTCCTGCAGGCTCCATCTCTCTTCATTTGATGTGAATGTGATTATGTGAGTCAATTTTTTTTTTTTTGAGTTGTATACTTGCATGTAGAAAAATAAATTAATAAAATAAGAAGAGTGGGTCTGTGTGAACTCTAAAATGATTCTGATATTCATACGTGAAAATGTGAATCCTATAACATCTGAATTTGAAGCCAAATAAGGTTTGTAAAATAGATATATTATTATGCATTATAAAAGTAAATTAAATAATTTATTTAAACTTTTTAGAATATGTGTTTTTTATAGCAATTTTGTAAATTTATGTTAAAGCAAAAATATTAATAATTCTTTTACTAACATGTGAATTAAAAAAAATTACATAGAGCAAATGATTTGATTTGTTCTTATATTATTAGGTAAGGATTTTTTATAAAATAATATTTTTTATTTTAGTCCGTAAGTTTTATGATTGAAGCTTTTTTTTTAAAATGATGAAAGTAAAACAATAATTTTATATGTATATTTATTTTGTCCAATCAAATTATTTATTCTATGTCAAATAGAAGACTATTTCAATATCAAATAAAAGTTTATTTTAATACTATTTTTTATATTATAATATTAAAATTATTTTTTATTTAGCATAAAAAATTATTTTATTAAATTTAGTTAATCAAAATAAGTATATTAAGTTTAATTTTGATACACTGACAGTATAAAGAGTTTTACACAGTCATCTAATCAAATTCATGCATTTATATGACTTTAGAAGTAGTGAGTTTAAAAATTAATTACTTTTAATGATATGCTAACATTTAATTGGATACATGTGTAAAATTCTTTTACACTGATAGTACATAGAAATTAAATTTATACATATTACCGAAAATAGAAAAAAATAAGAGTGTGATATTATTTATTCGAGTTAAATATCAGATTGGCCCATGAAATTTGAGACTACGATCAAATTGGCCCTCGAATTCAAATGTTATCAAATTGGTCTATCACTTTTACGATTGTGACTCATATTGGCCCTTTTAAGGTTAACCGTTTTTACGCTGATATAGCCACTAATTGTTCATGTTGAACTCTAATAACACGATGTCGTGATCTGTTGGCGCCATTTTAGTGCCAAAATGATATCATTTAAGACCGAAGGAAGTTAAAATCTCTCTCACATAACGCAATTAAAGATAAATTTTAACTTTTTTTATTCTCAAATGACGTCATTTTGGTACTTTGTTGACACGAACATATCACGACGTCATTTTATTAGAGTTTAGCATGGACAATTAACTGTCAAATCAGCGTTTTTCTTACGAAAACTTTAAAAAGGCCAATGTGAGTCATATTCAATAAAATAGAAGATCAATTTGTTAATATTTAAATTTCGAGGACTAATTTAATCGCAACCCCAAATTTCAGCGTGTTAAGTTTCCAGCAGAGGTGACCAACCCGCAACCACATTTGACGACTCATAGTCTCATAGTCACGGGTCAATGCAGAATGTACAGACAAAACGTATACCCAAAATGTGGGGACAGTCATTGGAATTCGTTACTCAACTTGCCCTGCTAGTATTTTTTTTTTATAAAGAAATTAGGAATATAATAAGGAGGATTAATTAGAAATCTTTATCATTATTAAATTTAAATTATTTATATTTTTACATAATATTATAATTATTGTTATCTAATTTGGTTTTGAAATTTCAACTCTCGTAAATATTCTCCATGACTTTTAGAAATGAAACTGGATCATAGATTGGTTAATTAGACTCATTTTGATTGATTAGTTTTATGAATAATTATATACAACCAAGGTATTTGAAGAATCAAGTTTAACTAAGTCCAAACCTCACACGCGCCTCTCTTTTTTATTATGTTAGTTATTTTTTCGAAATTAAGATTCCTTATTTTTCGTTCCTTCCCTTTTTATTTCACATGCGTTCGTTTCGTATCAGTATCAAAGGAAGCTTCATCGTTATCTTCCTCACTCCTTTCACCGCCGCTCTCCATCGTCACTGATCCGACCTGTCATAAGCTCGGCCCAAAAGAGCTCATCAGAAGGGCTCTTACCAAATCAACGATCAGTCCAACAACTCATAAGCCCAATAAACCGATCTCTTATACAACGAATCTATCTTAACGGACACAAAACCTGAGCCGATCTTTCTTAACGCCGTTAAGCTAAAACCGAACAGCTACGCTAAACCCTAATCTACTCAGTTGACAAATGCGCACGTGCTCATCTAAGCGGATGAGCTCAACC
>JASCZI010241670.1:102613-115057 GCA_036250425.1 Stylosanthes scabra
GGAGAGCCCACGTCATACGTGGGAATTAAATCAAAGAGAGCAAGATTGGACAGAGAGCCCACGTTATACGTGGGACACTCACGTTAAACGTAGCATTAGGCAGAATTGGGCAAGATTGGACAGAGAGTCCACGTTATACGTGGGACTCTTACGTCATACGTGGGTATTAAAACCCAAAGAAGCCAAATTGGACAGAGAGCACACGTAATACGTGAGCTCTCCACGTCATACGTGCATCCTAGAGTCAAAGGAGCTGTTTGAGGCAGAGACCCCACGTTATACGTGGGGTAATGGCGTTATACGTGGGAGGTAATCCAAGCAACGTCCAGTTTTGTTTTAAAACCAATCAAATCCAAGTCATTAGGCATCAAATTCACTCATTAATCAAGGGCATGATTGGAAGATTAAAGATATGATTGATTGAAGACTCAAGAGAAGAAGATAAGGACTTGTAACCATAAGAGATAAGATTAGGATTAGATTAGGATATGATTAGATTTTAATTTTAATTTGAATTTTAATTAGGATAGGTATAAGAAGTAACTTAACCACTAGCGTTAGGGACTTCAGCATAGACCTTTTTCATCACTTTTAGATCTACTTTTCATTATGCAAGGCTAAACTACTCCATTGTTAAGGGTGAGGAGCTCTGTTCACCCAGCATGAGGTAGTTAACTATGTACATTCGTTTATTAATTCATTGAGGTATTTTCAGTTATCTTCTATGCATGATTTAATTTTCTGTTCTTCATCCCAATAGTTTAGAATCACTGAGAGGTGTTCTTAACTTGTCTAGGGCTAGATTAATTAGATTGAGAGATCTATTAATTTATGCTACCTGGAAATTGAATCACATAATGATTAGGTCTAACTAGAGATAGTCAAGCTAATTGTTATGCAACTAAAATTCTGTGGGTTAAAATTGGATTAGAACTAGTTTTGATAGAGTGACATTTAATCTAATCTAGGATCACTTTTGAGACTCATAAGGATTAGAATCGGATTTAGATCTTCATCTAGTTATTTGATTGATTGACTAAGAAATTAGCTTTTGATTAGGTAATTAGAAATTAAGTTACTAAGAGATTAGGGCTTAGTTACACTAGATTCGTTGTGCTTGATAACTGAGAACCTAGAGTTGATATTCGAATGTATGCATTAGCCCTCAAGGGAAAAACATCTCCAAAGCTCTTAACATCGCATTCTATTGATTTAATCACAAATAATTCTCTGCACTCTTTATTCTTATTTTCGTGTTAAATCATCACCATTCTCTCAAGTTTTGTTTTGATCTAATTAGAGTAATTAATAGATAGTATTGTTTAGTCCTTTATTCCTCGTGGAAACGATACCCACTTCACCGTGGTATTATTTGTAAGATTCGGTGCACTTGCCGAGATCGGAGCGTATCATGAGGAAAGACCTCTTCAAGATCGGTGAGTAAATCAGCTGGCGCTTGGGTTTTTACCAACATATCGTCTATTTTCATCTCGCCCTTCCTTCCGATTAGATATTGGAGGATTTTGGTGACTAGGTATTGGTAGGTCGCCCCGACGTTCTTGTGGCCAAATGGCATGACCACGTTGCAATAAGCGTCATCATGGGGTGATGAATGTCGTTTTCTCTTCATCTGGCTTATGCATTGGTATCGGTAGTCGGAAGAGGCATCTACCAAACCGTCACTGTTGAGAAGGGGGAGGGCATCCTTAGGGCATGTTTTATTAAGGTTGGAGTAATCCACACACATCCTCTACTTCCCGTTAGCCTTTTTTACGAGGACGACATTGGCCAGCAGAGTAGAATAGGGAAGTTCCCTAATGAATCCTGTTTCTAAGAGCGCCTTGTTTTGTTTGTTCACCTCTTGGGCCCTTTCGTCGGACATCCGTCTCTTTTCCCTGAGCCACCGGGTGATGATTCGGATTGACGGCTAAGGAGTGAGACGTGATCGATGGATCTTTGCCTGGCATGTCAGCTGGCGTGAAAGCAAAGAGGTCTCCGTTCTTCTTTAAGAATTGGGAGAGTTGTTGTTTGAGTTCGTAGTGGAGATTCCGATTTAGAAAGGTATGTCTTTTTAAGGAATCTCTGATTTGAACATTTTCTAAGTCCCCATTCGACTTGGGTTAGGGTTACTCTTCGACTTTGGCGTCCAGGTCGGCAAGGAAGATTCTCGTTGCTTCTCGGGACTTCTTCCGTAAGGCTAAGTTGTCGTTACTGCTGGTTTTCGCTGCCTCTCGATCCCCATGTAGGGTCTCGAAAGTTCCCGCATCTGTCTCATACTTCATTACCAAAAACTTCATGTATATAACCCCGAAAAGGTCGTTTCGCCGTCTTTTTACCAAGAATGACGTTATAGGCCGTTGAGTCCTGTAGAATGGCGAACTTGGCCATATTCTTTTTCCGGGCATTTTGCTTTCCGTTGGTTATGGGAAGCTCAATACTTCTGTCCGGCTTGATGAAGTGATCACCTAATCCCATGACACTGGGTCAGAGGGTTTTCAGGTCGCCGTCTTTGAAGCCTAAAGCATCAGAGGTGTTCCTAAACATAATGTTAGAATTTGCTACCAAGATCCTCCGAACAAGGCCGGATCCGAGCTTTGCCGAGATTACTGTGGGTGCATCAGCATCTGCTAGGCCGTATTTGCAATCTTGTTTCCTGAGCTTCATATCCGAGCATGTTGGGGGGAGCTTGGATGGTTAGGATTTTGAGATCCTTCTTCAGGAGAGATCTAGATTTTTTGACAGCACTAGAGTCGGTGATGACATTTATCACTGTCGTTGGATCCTCATTTTCATCTCTTTGGTTTTGGGATTCCGAGTTTCCGGCTTCGGGGATCTCTCCCTATCTGAACTTTTAGGTTCCCGAATGATTTTCGATCCATTTCTAATTGTTTGTTTAATAACATTCTTAATATCATAATCGTCTTGTGTTTTGTGTCCGTATCCTTGGGGGTAATCACAAAACAAAGATCTGCTTCTTGTATTTTGGCTCGGGGAAGGACGTTTTTCTTGAATTTCTGCTTTAGTAGCTTTGGTTGGCCCTTAAACCCGGAATCCCGTTGGTTGTCCTTAGGGTTATGTGATTTCGCATTAACCCGAGGAGCCGTATGGGTATGGGGGTTCTTCGTAGTTGTTACCACCCGACTAACTTCTTCATGATAGATGAATTCCTTGGCAATAACATGTATCTCCTTTCTTGACCACATCGGCTTGGTCGTTACTTGCTTCCTAAAGTCGTTGAGACCGTTTGTGAGGCATAGACTTGCCACAGAGTTTGTATGACCGTCAATGGTCTTACATTTCTTGTTGAATCGTTCAACATATTTTCTCGTTGTCTCGGTAGGTCACTGAATGACTGCCAGGAAGTTGATGGAGTGCTTTGTGTTATCGATACCGGTGGTAGATTCGGTCAGAAATAACTCTCTTACCTTGACGAAGGTCGAAATGGATCCTATCAAAAGTGTAAACCATTTGCTAGCCAATCCCGTGAGGGTAACGGGGAATGCCCGACATTTAACTTCATCAATCTCTCTTTCGCATACCATCCGATGCTCAAAAGTCCCTGAGGTGTTCATGTGGATCGGTGGATCCGTCATACTTCATATCGGTCGGCTTGATGAAGTGCCTTGGTAATTTGACTCGGAGTATCCGGTTTGGGAAAGGAAGGTTACCGTCAAGGGGAGGTGATTCATCCCGGCCTTTCTTTTCATACCGACATACCGTTTTACGAGCCAGATCTCTATCATCCTTCTCTGCAGAAGAGTGCATGTCATTCGAATTACTGTGTTGTCATCTCCGCCTAGTTGGGGAACACGATCGAGATTGTGAACGACGCCGAGGAGGGCCGCGTCCGAGATCTGGAATGATGTTTGGGAGAGGAGCACGACCGTGATTTTGAATGTCGCTCAGAGCTCCAGAGTTCTGGATTCTCTCCGTAATTCTTTGACATTATGTTTTATTGACTGCATGTGGTGCCTCAGCTATCGGTTGATTCAGAATTCATTCAAATCGATCCTTCTGAAAGGTCGCGAGAATGGTGATCAGCGCTATTCTTGGTTACGACTGTTTCCAATGCCTATCAATTGCGCTTGGGATCTTTTGGCTCCCCGGATTGGTAACGTGGGGCTGAGGCCTCCTGTTTTGGATAGCTCCCGAGCCCATCGTCAACCCAGTGCCATCGTTGGCAGTGGTATTGAGATCGTTCGGTGGGCTGCCATGCTTACACTATTATGGAGTCTATTGAGCTTAGGCTAATTGTAGTCGATTAGTGGGAGCGTCGTTGTGCGCAGCCAATTAGAGATTTGAGGGCGTGGCAAGTTCTGAACATCGCAGTAGAGATCGAACAGTCGAAGGCCGTGAAGGCTAAGGCTAACGCTAAGGCGAAGGATGAGTTTGATTCTGCCGTGATCAACTTCAAGGTCATGTAGAAGGAGGGGGTCGACAAACTAGAAAGTAACGTCGAGATGCTTAAGATATATCATAGAGAATTGGCCGAGGATGAAGAATGTCATGATGGAAATCGAGGCTACTCTTTAAAGAGAATATAGAGCTTCTATTTCCGGATTTTGATCTTAATGTCGTAGGGGCCTTTAAGGAAGTATTATATGGAAAGATTGTTGATCTTTCCGATTTAATCCACACTTCATATTTTTTATTTTATTTTGTAAGCATATGGATACGTGAATATTTTGGAGATCCGTTGTGACTTTAGCTTTCTGTGGAATAGCTGTTTGTTTGGCTTTCCGAGGAATAAACGTGTGTTTGGCTTTCCAAGGAAGAGCCATGCTTTTAGCGTTTTGAGGAAGAGCCGTTTGTTTGGCTTTCCGAGAAAGAGCCGTGCGTTTGGCTTTCTGAGGAAGGACCACTTGTTTGGCTTTCCGAGGAAGCATCGTTTGTTTAGCTTTCCGAGGAAGCACCGTTTGTTTAGCTTTCCAAGGAAAAACCGTGTGTTTGGCTTTGTGAGGAAGCACCGTGTGTTTGGCTTTCTGAGGAAAAGCCGTACATTTGACGTTCCGTGGAAGAGCCATTTATTTGGCTTTCCGAGGAAGAACCATGTTTTTGGCTTTCCGAGGAAGAATCGTGTATTTGGCTTTCCGAGGAAGCACCGTTTGTTTGGTTTTCTGAGGAAGCATCGTTTGTTTGGCTTTCCGAGGAAGAACCGTTTGTTTGGCTTTCCAAGGAAGCACCGTTTGTTTGGCTTTTTGAGGAAGCATCGTTTGTTTGGCTTTCCGAGGAAGAACCGTGTGTTTGGCTTTCCGAGGAAACACCCTTTGTTTGGCTTTCTGATAAAGAGCCGTGCGTTTGGGGTTCCGTGGAAGAGCCGTTTGTTTGGCTTTCTGAAGAAGAGCCGTGCGTTTGGGGTTCCGTGGAAGAGCCGTTTGTTTGGATTTTTGAGAAAGAGTCGTGTGTGAAAATGCAGAACATACGAGAACAAAGTGGAACCTGTGCATAGGCGAGAAGTAATTAAATTAATTAAATAGTTTAATTATTTTATTTGACTAATTAAATTTTCAGGTTTTAAGGGTGGCACCGGTGGTCCTCAGGTTCAAAACCTATAGCACTAAAAGTTCTTACCTCTGGCTTGCTAAAAGAAAATTTATTTGACTTAGATTGGAGCTGGATATGAAAGCTCCCCATTGCTAAAAAGATGAAGATGTTAATTTGGTTGGCTCTTCTTGATGCATTATCTATAAATAGTTTTCGGAAACATCACCATCTTACTATTTTTATGTTCTCTCTAGATACAATTATGGCCTTGAGAATATTTTGAACTACTTTCTTGAGTGTTTTGCTGCCAAAAAAGTGTGGGCTATTCTTGATCATATTGTCTTTCATGTGAATGCTTTAAACTCCTTTCTTTGGTGGATCAAAAGTATCTTGAGGGGTAGAGAGTGATGCGTGTGCATCATTGATGGTTTTAGGCCCCAATTTCATATATTTTTAAGTAGATATTTAACTTAATACTCAATTAATTAAGCTTAATTCTTTATCAATCATTATTTTGAGTGTTTTGTTAATTGTTTACAGAAAATACAAAGAAACAGAGGAAGAAGTTTGAAGAAGACTTTTGAGTGTGCTGTCAACTTGACCTTTCTGCACTAAAGTGGGGATAACTCGAGCTACAAAGCTGCAAACGATGCAGTTCCAATTTCGTTTGAAAGTTAACATCCGAAGCTTCACGTCGGTATATAATAGTCTATAGTTGACAATTGGTTTGAGCCCCGAAACACCCTAGGAAAGACAACGTCGGAAAGCTGCGTGGTGTCTCAAGGCCGAACCCTCCAAGGCCCATGCTTGTCCTCATCAAAACGTGACTTCATCTAACCTCAAGGCCCATGACTTGCAAATTTTAGTGTCGTCCAGTAATGTAATTTTAGTGTTTAGTAATTAGTATAAATAGTTAGAAATTAGGTTTAGTTTGACACTTTTTTATTCTGCCTCAATTCAATTACTTTAGATTCAAGTTTCTCTCAATTTCTCTTCTCTGTCACGTTTAGGATTAGGTTTTAATAATGAATTATTCTTCTCTTTTCTCCTCTACCGTGTCCATCATCATCATGAGTAACTAATTCTCCATCAAGCTCAGGGATGAGAGCTCTGTTCATCCCAAGCATGGATTCCTAATGCAATTTCAAGTTTTCTTCTACTGCAAGTGTGAATTTTAATTCAAGGATTAATTCTTTGTTCTTCATTATTAAAGAGGCGGATCTACTGAGAGGTAATCTCCTCTAATTTATTTGATTTCTATATTTGAGAAAATTAGAGATTGAATGTGTTTGAGAATTAATCCTCATAATTAATAAGTAAATTAGAGATAATTAGTTGATTGATTATGCTAATGTATGTGAATCCCAATTAGGGTTTATTAGATTAGAGATAACTAATTAATTCCTTTTGTGATTTACATAATTGAATCAGATTTGTTCCTCACCTCTTTTCCTATTTGATTAATTAAGAGATTAATAATTAATTAGAATTGGAGAAACTAAATCACTAAGAGATTAGGGTTTAGTTAATTAGGGTTCTTGTGGATTGATGATTACTTGCATGTGAAGTTACTTGATTATTTGAATTAGAGTTATGTTTGGGTGAACATCTCTTATTCCTTGGCTTGCTCTTTATTATTATTATTATTATTATTATTATTATTATTATTCTCTAAAATTTTGTGCTTGCTGTTCTGAATTATTACCGTCGTTGCACATTTGCTTTAATTGAAAGTTTTATTGAAATTTCATGAATTTTACGTTACTGCTATATATGTATATATGTTAGCTAATTAGTTTGGTAATTATACGAGGTCATCACATTGCTGCTAGGTTTAGAATATCAGTTATAGTAATTCCTATTATTATATATTCATCAAACATCTTATTTATTGATTTGTCTAATTAAAGAATTTAATTAATCGCTGTTGATCAATCTATTAATCTCCATGGGAACGATACTCTTACTCACTTTTTATTACTTGATACGATCCGGTGCACTTGTCGGTGGAAGTCCAGGAGTCCGTAAGGATTTCGGGCATTAGAGAGCACAATGTGGCAGCTTGTTTGTGGTGGATTTGGAGGAGTCGTTGTTCCTCTTTGTTTCAACTTAATGATTCTTGGCTGGCTAAAATGGTTCTTCCTGTTAAACACTCTCCTGCATAATTTCTTTGACTTAACCTTTGTCAGCATTATTTCTTTCCTTATGACGAGAATCAAAATTTGTGGAAGCCTCCTCCGATAAATGTGGTGAAGTTAAACTGCGATGCTAGTTTAATGATTGATTGAAACATGGACAAGTTTGGTTGCATCCTTTGAGACTTGGATGGCCCTTCTTTAAAGCTTGTACCGATAACATTCCTCCTTCAAGGATTTTTTAATGTGAATTATTTTTAGTATGGCAATGTGTAGTGATGGCTTGGGAATGTGATCATAAGGAAATTATTTGTGTTATAGATTCCCTTGAGATTTTTCTTTATTTTCACAATAATTCTGATTTTCATCATGGGAGTGATCAAGACATTGAACGGTGGAGGAAAAGGGGTAATCCAGGAGAGGAAATGAGAACTCTTGCTGTCTGGGAGATGATAGCTTGTCCTGGCTGGGAACAATAGTGGTTTTCTTCCATGGTGGATCAATGTCTCCTCAGCAATGATATAGAACGACAGATGAGGTACCTGCAATGACACTCCAACGCACAAGTTAGATTTTGAGTAATTAGGATTTATGTGTAAACATAACATACATTTTTCAATCCCTCTAGCCTTATTTATAGAAGTTACTGAGTAAGTGAGTATAACTGCTCAGAGTAGTGCTAAGAGTAGTGGCATAATTCCTGGAGTTGTTATTAGATAAGTGAAATGAGTCAACGATGCTCATAATAGACTTTTATTAACTTTAGGTATTGTGTGGGTTTGATAGCTGAGAATATAGGAAAAAATTGTATCCAGCCGACTTATAGTTCACTCGAGTTATAATGGAATGATCAATACTTATATAATTCAATTGAATCGCGATTAAATCAATTAAACTTTTAAAATAACTCCCAGTAACTAGAATGGTTTAATAACCGATCTAATTGTTTGTTTTTGTTTAGACTTACCAGTTCAATTTACAGGAAGAAAAGTAACTAGTTGTTGCTGAGCCTTCGAAACTTCACATCTTATCCTTCTTCACTGCTGAACTGCAAACCTTCACCTCCAATCCTCTTCATCGAGCTTCACCTATCGCTGCTAGTTTTCTGTCTTCAACAAACTCCACTGTAACTCGGAACCGATTTCTGGTTTCACCCTCCTAAGGTGGCCATCATGACCCATTATTTGTCTTTATACATCTTGTATCTCAATATTTATAGGCCAACAACAAAATTTCAATAAGCAGCCCAGTTGGCCCAAAATCAAAAATATAAAGAACATGATTAAAAATTAAATGTCAAACCCAAGTGATAATATCTCCGACACACTTGAAATTCTGAGAGCATTGCAGCAATTCTAGTCTAACTTAGTTACTATTACTGCTACAATAATACAGTATCAGATCATGCTTGCTGATACGCTTTGATCTCGGCAAGTGCACCGAATCGTACAAGTAATACCACGGTGAAGTGGGTATTGTTCCCACGAGGAATAAAGGACTAAACAATATTATCTATTAATTGTGCTAATCATATTTAATAAAACTTTGAAGAGATTTGAGTGTATGAATTCGAAAATTAGAAGTAAAAACAGAGAACAGAAAATTACTTGAGATTAATGTGATGGAATGAGATGTTAAGAGCTTTGGAGATGTTTTTCCCTTGAGGGCCAACGCATACATTCGATTTATAATTCTAGGATTTAAGAAATCAAGCACAACGAATCTAGTATAACTAAGCCCTAATCTCTTAGTAACTTGGTTTCTATTTACCTAATCAAAAGGTAATCTCTTAGTCAATCAATTAAATAAATAGGTGAAGACCTAAATCAGATTCTAATCCTTATGAGTCTCAAAAGTAATCCTAGATTAGATTAAATGTCACCCTATCCAAATTAGTTCTAATCCAATTTTAACCCACAGAATTATTAGTTGCATAACAATTATCTTTACTATCTCTAGTTAGACTTAATTGATTATGTGATCTAATTTCCAGCTAGCATAAACCAATAGATCTCTCAATCTAATTAATTTAGCCCTAGACAAGTTAAGAACACCTCTCAGTGATTCTAAACTATTGGGATGAAGAACAGAAAATTAAATCATGCATAAAAGATAACTGAAAATACCTCATTGAATTACTAATCGAATGTACAAAAAGACTACCTTATGATGGGTGAACAGAGCTCCTTACCCTTAACAATGGAGTAGTTTAGCAATTCATGATTGAATCTAAACCCTAAAAGATGAATGGAAAAACGAAAATATGCTGAGTGAGAAACCCTAGATGGTTAATTCTCTCTTTATACCTATCCTAATCTAAATTTAAATTAAAATCTAATCATATCCTAATCTTATCTTCTATAGTTACATAGCTTTATCTTTTTCTCTTGATCTTCAATCTTCCAATAATGCCTTTGATTAATGAGTCTATTTGATGCCCAAAAGATCCTGGATTGGGATGAGATTGCATGGTTCCAGGATGTTGAGGATTTGATCTCCACGTTATACGTGTGACTTTCCACGTATAACGTGGAGTCTCTGCCAAATTCTGCTTCTTCACTCTAATTCCCACGTATAACGTGGAGGGGGTCACGTATAACGTGGGCTCTCTGTCAATTTTGGCATTTTGGCTTTAATTACTCACATATAACGTGAAATGCCCACGTATAACGTGGGCTCACTGGATGAGAGAGAAAATATTCCCACGTATAACGTGGGTGCTACACATTACTACACGTATAACGTGTAGCCTCTGTCAAATTTGATGAAATCAGAGCTAATTCCCACGTATAACGTGGGATCTCCACGTACAACGTGGGTCTTGAGACTTAGAATTTTTCTCATTTTCTTCCTTCTTCAATCCTCTCTCATGTGGTCTTTAATCACCTAAAATTCTTTGTGAAACACTCAATAAACATAAACAAAACTTAAAAGAACATCAAATTTGTTTGATTGACAATTTGAGAGTAATAATCACAAGAATAATCATATAATTAGAGAGAAATTGAAGTTAAAAATAACCAAAGATGCATCCGCATCACTTGCGCTTTTTTCATCACATCAAAACTATCTTGTTGGTTCGTTTTTGTCATTGTTCCTCACCTGCATCAGCTTCTTACCTCAGGTCGGTGAACAAGTGCTTTGTTATTCTTCTCTGAATAAATGATTATGAATTTTATATATTCTTGTTGATAATAAGCTCAAGAATTTCCATTAACTTCTAAGAATGTGAAACTTATTTTACAATTATGAATTGATGATTGAGGTGAATATTAGATTAGTCCAAAAAAGTGTATCAGTTTTGAACTTCGGTAGTTGAATCTGCATAAAAATCTACAAATAGGTAACGTATAATTTTTGTTTTTGACATTTTAAAAAAAATTTAAACATATTCTTAATATTTAATTTGTTTCAATTTAACATTGTTAATGGAAATGATGATGTGGCAATCCTATGCTGGCATGACCCTAACACGTCAACAAATTGATTTAGCCGTCCTAGGCGTCACAAACAAGATTAGTTCGGGATTCCCTTGCGTTCGTGAGAACGAGAGAGATCGTCGTAGCGGAAGCCAGATAAGTTATGAATGCGAGCTAAGAACGGATCCGTCAACAAAGAGTGTCATAAGAGCTTGTAAGAAAATTTAAAAATATCGAGTACGGGACTTGGGTCGTTCTCCCAACGAGTTAATGCATGGGCCAACTTTGGTTGTTAAGAAGATGGGGGTTGCAATTGTGTGTGTCTATTAAGAACAAAGAGCAAGAGAGAGATTAGAGAAAACTGATATTAAAAGGTGCTTGGTCTTGGATCAAGGTATTGCGTGTCCCTATGAACACCACTAATCCCAATTATGGATGGTTGTCACGTAAACTGCATAGCCACACTCTGTCAAGATGTCGAGTGGGTGTAATTAACCCAGTCCCGTAAGTCCTAGACAACTCATCTAGTGTGACGGTCCTAGGTCCTTGGAACTTGAATAAATCCTTCAAGTTCACCTCATTAAGAACTCACTCACACTAGCGAAAGCCTAGCGTCAATGGAACCGTTTAATCCAAGCTTTACCCCATCCTTGTCCTTAGGGATTAGTGGCTAAGATTATCCACACCTCAACCCATGACCATAGCACAAGAACACTACTCCATAATTATAGCAAACAAACTATCAAACACTTGGTGGGCAAGAAATAAAGGCATGACAATAACTATGAAATTAAACTAGCAAAATGATCAATAAAGCAATCAATAAGTAAATCAAAAATCAAGATCAAGAGAAGCAAATAAGAACAAGAGATCATAAAATGAGACAAAATAAACTAGACTTAATGAACAAGAAATGTGTAAAGATGAGCAAAATAGAAGGAGAAACTAGAATTGCATTAATGAAATAGAACAAGTATCCACAAATCAAACACAAAAGATGTAATAAAAGAAGAGTTTGAATGATGATGGGGTTCCTAAAGTTGAAGAACAAAGAAGAGAAATTATGAGAAAATGAGAGAGATGGAGAACTCTCCCAAAAACTCCCTAAAACTATTCTAAAGCTAAAATTGATGAAAATAGTAGAATGCTTGTTGTGTCTTCAGCTGTTCTCTCCCTATATGTGTCAAATTCGGCTTGAGAAATGGCTGGGCCTTGGCCCGGAAACGTGAAATCCCCAAAATAGCCTTCATTAAAATGCTTCCTGACGCTATAGCGTGGACGCGCCACCTCCACCGCGCACGCGCGCGGTTGTCATTGTCTTGGCCGTTAAGGAAAGGGGGGCGGGGGGGTGCGGACGCTCCATCTGGGTCATGCGGTCGCGCCACCAACGGAAAGCTTTCTCATTA
>JASCZI010241670.1:127298-137700 GCA_036250425.1 Stylosanthes scabra
GGGCTAACACCATTGCCACACATTGGAGCATGGATACTTCCGACAGACACACAATTTGGTCGTTTTATCATCATCATCATCATTGTTATTATTAAAGACAATTCTAATAGAACATTTGATCTTTAATAAACGAAGTAATTTTTCTTAAAATTTAATTTTAATGCACTATCAGTATAAAAAAATTTTACACACACAACTAATTGTATATAGCTACGGATAAAAATAATAAATTTTTAAATCTATTACTTTAATAATAATCTAAAAGTATAGATTTAATGGAATGACCGTGTAAATTTTTTTATATACATCAAAATTAAACTTATTTTAGTTAAGTATAACTTGAAAAAACGTTAAAAAGATTATTTGTGTGTTAGATTGCTTTGAGTGGCTAATTATATTATTTGTTTTTCACTAATTGAAAGATATCTCATTCACTTTTGTTCATACTCCTGTTGAGTTTTGTATAAAATTTATTTTTTATTTTTTGTTGACTACAAAGAAACAAACAACTAGCTCTTTATGATAGAAGTGCTGGAGACATCACACAACAACGTGTGCATATTACTCAAGGGTTCTAAAAGTTTCATATAATCAACATTCATATCTATAGCAGCTTTCTTGGCTAAGAAATCAACAATAATGTTTTGAATAAGAACTACTAGAAACATTTCAATTGCATTGAAGAACCTTAAGAATTTTCATAATTAAATCTGTATTAACAGCATGTTCCTGATTGAAATGAAGTTAAGCAGCCAGAAATAATTTGCTAAAATTATATGGAATGAGGAATAAGCTGGACCAAGGAATGTAAGACAATATTAACTTGCTGGAAAAAAGTTGAAAATATTCATCTATATAAAAAAGTTCATCACTATATTGCATCTAAATTCCAATGGATTTGGGAGCATAAAGTCCCTTCTCAAATTATTATGCACTTTGGTCTACTTTGGAAGAATATACTTATACACTGAAGCCAAGTTGCAAAATATTAGGAAAACAATAATAATGTAGCTCCAAAGTGAGGGTAAAGTGTAAAAGATGCTTCTAATAGGTAATAGCCATGGTATCTAATACACCGACCTCAGAGATATTATTCCAAATTGGAAATAGATATTTGGTGTTTTCCTACTACTCAATGACATTAATCCTCATAAGAGATTAACTGAAGTCCTATACATATTTTATTTTCACTAATGTTATGATGCAAAAACAAAATTTAATTTGTTTAATTTAACATTTATAATTTTACATATATAATATTTATAATTATGTATTCATTACATTTAATTTTAACAATTATTCGAGTGATAATGAAAGAATGTAAAATAAAAAAATTATTACTTGGAATGACTAATTTGCTATTATTTTTCAAATAATTTTATTTATTTTCAATTCTGCTGCATGATCAAATTCTTTTATTAATTAAACTCAATTGAATTAGTCTAATAATTTATTAGTACAATAAAAATTATGGGCACACAAATATACACAAAATTCCACAATTTTTTATTCCTATTCTATTGTTATTTTATTCATTTTTTTCTTCATCGTTCTTCTCCTTCTCTTTTTCTGTGTTTTCACTGCTTGGGGTTTGAAGATAAAGAATTAAAAATAAAAAAAATAAAATTTCTAATTCATCTTTTTGATTATCCTTTTAATTTATTTTTTATTACTCTAACAAATATATTATGGCTTTGTGTGTGTGGAGTGTGGTTAGTGATGATGGAAATTTTTTTTTTTTGTACAAATGGAAAAGCTTTTAATTTGTACCCGCAGCGGAATCAGTAGAATCAAGTTGGACCAGCTGAACTGCTGAAGAAGACCTTGCAATCAAGCTAACAGAATAAAATAAAGTTTCCATCAAAACCAAAAAAGTTCAAAGTTGGCCATTAACTGACCCACTTGATCCAAAGGTGCCTTTAGTATTTTGCATACGTTCCAAGTAGCTGAACCACAACCCAAATAAAAAAAGTAACGCCCCTTCTGACTTATGTGAAAGAACTGATATATGTTTTGGAATTAATTTATGTATATCAGGCATACTTTCATACACTTTTTATTTTTTGTGTTGAGGTGTATTATTTTTGTACTATATATAACTATTTTTATATTATTATATATTATCTTCATGTATTTTATGAATTTTTCTGTATTAATATTTATAATTTTTGTGTTATAAATATGATATATGAAGGTGTACAATAATACATGAAGTATTATTGCATGTTTTGATAGTTTTAGATCTTTGAATATATTGAAATCTAGATCAAGTAGTTGACCTGAATCCTCCTGAAGAAATATATAATCTCAAATCTCTTTAGTGGATGAAAAAAGAGTGTGTATTAGTGAATATGTAACATTAATGAATTTAGCATTGGAGTTGTCCAATCCAATAAAAAAAAACTTTAGATATAATGTCTTTTTTGTGTTTTATTTGTAATTAATTTTTCTACAAGTAATTCTGTATATCGCCATCAAGGCAAATTCTTCGTTTGGCTTGTAAAAGAATAAACAATTAAATTAGTTCTCAAAGAATTTAAAATTAAACACTTTAGTTTTAATAAATTTTTATTTTTATTTTCTAAAAATCTGAAAATTACTTTCTTCAGACCTATTCCATCATTTTGAAAATAGACTAATATATCTTATGGTAATATTTTTATGGACATGATTATTTTATACAGGGGTGAAACTAAAGATTTTTTCTTAGGGAGCCAACATAAAAAAAGTACATCTTAGTAGAGGCAAAAGAAAATAAAATTAAGGGACAAGGACTTTATGTGTAAAAATTATTAGTCGAGTGGATGTGGTACGGTCATTGTCCCCTTCCTATGTATTTGCGTCTGCAATTTGATTTTATAATAAATGTTGTTAAAAACTTATTTTTCAAATACATGCATTAAAAATTTAATTAAAAACAACTAATGTATCCTTCTTCTTTTTTAATGAAAGTAATTCTAAAAAAATTTCAGTAGAATAAAAATTTATTAAAATTAAAGCGTTTAATCTAAAGAAAAAAATTTCGATTGTTACAGCAACTCACAAATTCCCAATCGAACGTGAGGATCGTCACAGACCATGACACAACAAAACAAACAAAAATACAAGAGACCACAATACACTCAAGACTTAATAACATTAAACAAAACAAAGACAAAGCATATTATGATTCCAAGACACTCTAGTCACCATTACATCAACAATATCAAATTAAGAGCCCTTACCTTGCTTCAAAGCTCTTCTTTCTAGCATTTCATTTTGCCACTGATCCTTTAAAGATATTGTCCGTCTTAGCATGTCTTCCACACCTACATCAGCTCCTTTGAAAATTTTGTTATTCCTAGATTCCAAATTATCCAAACAGCTGAGAAGAATAAGATTATCCAGCTCTCCCTCGCATTTCTCTAGACTTTATTATCTACCCAACACTCAAAGCACAACCTCGTACATCCTAGCCAGCACCAAAGTAAACCTCGGGTTGACAAGAAGTAGTTCCATAGTTGCCAAGACTTACAACACCCAAAAAATAGGTGGTACACCATTTTAACATCTTCATTGCATAACACACAAAGATCAGAACCTGACCATAACATTCTACATCTCACGAGCTTATTTCTAGTATTTAGTTTCTCAAGGATCACAAACCAAGTGAGCAATTCCACCCTAGGCGAGACCAATCATTTCCACAATGTCTTAGTGAAATTAAACATATTAGGTTCTATGTCCTCACCTAGTACTGTTAATTGGACCTTTAGCTCTAGGGCTGACCCTAAGCCCTTTATGTTTTTTTCAGCCCATGGCCCAAAAATATTATTAAAATAATTTATTAGCCCTAATCTTAAATTGACCCTTAAAAAAGAGGCCAAAATAAGGCCAGCCCTACAACCCTAAACTAGTCCAAATAACTAAACCCAAAAAAACCCTAATCCTCTTGTCACTCTTCCTTCAGTCTCCAACAACCAAATTCTCTCAGCCTTTACCGTGTTGTCTTCTCTCATCACCAGTTCAGCAACACGGCGCTGTCGCCATCTTCTCGAGTCGCCGCTGTTGCAAATTCTCGAGTCGCCGCTGCTGCAAGTTCTTTCCTATTTTTCTCTTTGCAAAACTGCTCCTCCACTAGCCGTCGCATCTGCTTTCGCCCCTCTGATGCCTCCTTGGCTCCTTCTTGTTCAATGTCTCTGGTTCTTTGATGCCTCCTCCGCTGCTGCAAGTTTTTTCATATTTTTCTCTTCTCGTGTTCAATGTTTTCGACATTTTGAAATCTCTTCTCTCTTTTCTGGTAGTGGTACAATTTTTTGGTAGTGAACCATCTTATTTTCATTATTATTATTATTATTATTATTATTAACTAGTACAGGAGGAGGAAACTCAAGTAAATTTTTCTTTCTTTTTCTTGATTTTGTATTTTATATTTAAGGAGTAAAAACGTTTGAGTTGAACATGTTAGAAATGAGCTTTCTGTTTGGGATAGATTTTAGGCTTCAGGTTAGTGTAGGAATTTGTGAAAAATATTGTTGGTAATTGGAGAAAGAAGCTCCCGAAGCAATCCAAATTAGAATTAAAAAAACTAGTCAAAGTCTAACAAAGATGATGCTACTTCTGCTTGTACAATTGGTAATGATTGGGATGTAGATGTCATTAGTAATTCATCCAATTCTTTGATAGAAACTGGTTTAATTGGTAATGCATCAATTGCTATGTCTTACTCTTTTAATAGGTGTGTCATTTAATTGTAATTGAAAGGTTGTATTGGATAAAGATTCTGATTAAAGTTATATCAATAATTTAAGGATAAATTAGCTTGGATTTGGTGAGTTTTGGTTGATTAGAAGTAAGCAAGATTTTGAAGAAAAAAAATGATTTGGCAGCCTGAGGGCTGGCCTAGGCCCCTTTGGCCCGTGACGACTTTTGACTCTATGGGCCTTATGAATATGTGGCCCTGCATGCTATGGGGCCTTGTCTTGGTTTGCCCCTTTTTTATGGGGCCAGCCCAATTGACAGCTCTAGACCTCATCCCTGTTTTTGTACACAACATTTCGAAAGGATTTCACTGAGTAGTCCTTACTCTTGTCAACTGCATCCAAATTGATACCCACCTTGCTGATCAAAGACAGCAATTTACACAAGTTTTCCTCCTCCCACTTCCTAAGTGATCTTCTCCATGTTAGGCACCAAGTCAAAGAGCTCCCATTCTACATTCCACAATCATAGATAGAATTCTATTTTTGTTCAGATATCAGATAAAGTCTTCTAAACCTCAGCATCAAGGCTCCATCCCTAAGCCAATCTACTAACCTTTCCAATCCTTCTCCAACCTACTAACCCAATCTACCCCTCCCATTTTATTACAAGACTTCACCACCCTTTTTCACAATGGACACTCATCCTTATCAAACCTCCACCACCATTTAAACAACAAAGCAACGGTTTTTAGTACAACATCACCCACACCTAACTCCCCTTGCCCCTTAGGTTTTTTAAAACCTCCCACCTAACACACGATAACCCTCTCGCACCATCACTCTTACCCGCAGAAGAAGCAGATTGTAAAGAAATGATTTTCTTTGTGACAGTCTTAGGAATTTTAAAGATATTCAGGTAATACATTGGTAAATTAGTTAGAATAGACTTTATTAAAACCAAATTGCTTGCTTTGGAGAGTAGCTTCCATTTTCAACCTTTTAATCTGTTTTGGACCTTTTGAATAACCGAAGCCCACGTTTCCACTCTCCTCGAATTTGCACCCAATGAAATGCCAAGATACTTGATGGGCGGCTCCACTTTCTTACACCTGAGAACTTGGCACACTTCCTTAACAGACTCATCATCACAATTAATCCCGATCGTCGGCCGCAGATTTCTCAAAATTAATCTTCAAACCTGACAGCATCTCAAAGCCTCTGAGAATTCTTCGATAATTCTTAACTGAACTGATCTCACAAGCGCAAAAAAGATAATAGTATCATCTGCAAATTGGAGGTGCATTAGTCTCACACACTCACTCCCAATCTCCAGAGGCAGAATTCTACCCAAATTGCTAAGACGATTCAGCAGTCCATTTAGAATTTCCCCAACAAGGACAAAGAGAAAGGGAGATAAGGAATCTCCATGTCTTAAACCCCTCTCAAGCTTGAATGGTTTGGTGGGAATGCAGTTAATCAGAATGGACATAGATGCATTCAGACAAGCTCGAATCCACGTGCGCCAACGATCACCAAAACCCATATTCATAAGAACTAAGTCAACAAAACTCCACTTTACCATATCATACGCTTTTTGAAAATCCAGCTTAATCAACCAAGCTGGCAGTCTCTTCTTCTTGAACCAATGGACGATCACGCAGGTTATCAAAGAACCATCGTGAATTTTTCGACCACTCACAAACGGGGCCTGAACCTCTCCCACCAATTCAGGAAGCAATGCACACAGTCTCTTACAGAGAATCTTCGCAATCGATCACCTTGTAGAGGTAACCTACCATACTGATCGGACGATAATCTTTAACATCATTTGAGCCACCCTTCTTATGTGCCAATTCAACCCAAGTTAAGTTCGCCTCGACCGAAAGGTGACAATCCTGGAAGAATTCCTTCACACTGTTGCAGAAATCAACTCCAATGACATCCCACAACCTTCTGATACATTTAAAATTGAAGCCATCCGGACCCGAGGTTCTCGAAGGTTTTTAATCCCACACCACTTGTTTTATTTCAACCAATGAAGGCACAGTTTCAAATGCAGCAGCATCTTCCCTGCTTATCACCTTCACAAGAGAGCAGTCAAATTCAGCCATGAACCCATTCTCCAAGGTATAGAGGACTTTGAAGTACTTCCGAACCTCAGATAGAATTCTGTCTTCCCCTTATAACGGCATCTATTGATCTTGATGGACTCGATCCTCTTTCCTCTATTCTTTGATTTGGCAATAACATGGAAGAACTTGGTGTTCCTATCTATACTTGAGGGAAATTTTGATCTGGAGAGTTGCTTCCAATACATTGCCTTCCTTTCATACCATTTATCCACCAGTACTCTCAAGGCCCTGCCCCTCGCATTCCCGCAATCGTCGATTGCGTCATTCTCAATCATCTCATTCGCAATTCCGATCTCATCATCAGTTATCTTTATATTTCGATCAATAATCCCAAACTTTTCAGCGCCAAATTCGCAGCAGCTTTCGCATTTCCCTCATCTTCTTAATTACTGAGCCTTCCCTAATCTTGCACCACTCCCCTTTCACCACCTCCTTAAACCTAGCATGATTTAGCCATGCATCAAGCGTCCTGAACGGTTTAGGACCCCAATCCAGCTCACCAAACTCAAGAAGCAAAGCACAGTGATCGAATAATGCCCTATTTAGCCCCTTCAAGCACAACTGATCAAAATGCTCCACCCAATCAGAATCAACAAGCACACGGTCTATGCGGCTACAAGACCGACCCCTATACCAAGTACACCTTCTACCAATTAGTTCCAAGTCCACGAGCTCCAATCCGTTCATCCATTCCACAAACATTCATATACTATTTGGAATTACTACACAACCCTTTCTTTCTCCAGTCTTTGTAATTTCATTGAAATCACCCCCCAGAAGAACAGAGACATCAATTTCCTCATTAATTCGACCCAACTCACTCCAAAAAATTAATTTCTCCTCCAGCATATGAGGACCATATATCACTTTAATAGCACATTCAAAGTTCAACTCCTTTATTCTTCCACTAATAACAATCAACCTACTACCCTGATAAATATGAGAACTCTCAAAGAAACTTTATTTCCACACACACAAGATACCACCTACAGTGTGGGATGCCTCCGCCCCCGCCCATGAAAAATCAGCACCACACCCCCACAATCTACTGACAAGACTTCTATCAATAGCATCTTTTTTATTCTCCACAATCCCTAAGAAATCTACACCAATCTTCCTACAAGTGTTCTTCACCCTTTCAATTTTGCTTACACCTCCTAACCCACTAACATTCCAAACTAATAATTTTATTTGGATAAGGATTTCACACTTGATTTCCACAGTATTCTGGATGCCTTCGCTTCCCCCACTGCTTTCATATTGCCTCTGCCAGAGTTCTTAGCATTCTTGAATTTCGCCCTTTTTGTTTTCTCCGTGCACTCCTTGTCCACCAGGTTAACTAGTAGCACATCCTCCGATCCCTTTCTGGAACTATCTCCACTTTCCTCCCGATTAGAACCAATGACACGAGTCACATGACCCTTTGGTTCGGTTCCTTGCCCCTTACCAACACTATATTCGTTCTCTAATCTCATGAGAAGCTCTGTCTCGTTACCATGGTTAAAGAAAATGCCTCCCTCCTCACAAATTTTCTTTGAGCCTCTTCTCAAGCCCTTCTCAAGTTGGAGTGTTCACTCACAGAATTAGGTATGCATGAAGGAATGACTTCCACGATCCCTTCGTCTCTCTATCCCAATGTTTCTTCGACCTGGGCCATAATGGAACAAGGCCCAAACCCAGGGGAAAAAGGGCTTGAAATAGATTCAACACTAACAATCCTCCCATCCACACACTAGGCTCCATCAGAGAATTGGGCTCCAACAGCAACCTTCAAATGGGCTTCAGTTGGAATAGTATCCATCACCCAATTCCCATCCCATCCACTCACCACTTCGTTTACACCATCTTTTTGTTTATCGGTAACCTCAACTTGGCAATGATTAAGCCGCCCTCATAATTTTCTTCACGTTCCAATGCAGAATTAACTGCATCCCCCAAAGTGGGGACCACGCCCCCAATTTGTCGTTCGTCTTACACAAGGTTCTCGAGCTTCTCAACTTCCATAGGACTTCAATTAACGACTTCTCTGTTATCTACCGTCTCTTCAGATAATTTATCCGAAATATCATGACCTACCACCTCGCCTGGATTAACAGAGGACTTCGGATTTACCTGCTCGCACTACACCTCCCCTCCAAATTCCCAAGCATAGATTTCAAACATAGAATCATCCACCTTCACATCCACCCCTTCTTGAATAAGCTCCTATTTGTATGTATCAATCAAAATCCTAGCCGTACTGAAGGAGCTTGCCAATTCTGTTAAGTCGTATTGCCTTACTAGCTTTCCCCAACACTTAGCTATTCTTTGGAAAGTCCCCAAGGACCACACTCGTATAGGCAATCCAGTTAGATCCATCCACACCCTTCTGGATAGGCAGCTAGTATATTTACACAAGAGACGAATTTAATCTAAAATTTCTTAGAAACAAATTTAAATACTTACTCTTTATAAAATTATGCCCAAATTATCAACTTTTCATGATATATAATTTTCACATGGAGTCTTAGTATATGTTATGTTTGGCATTTATTTTTTGGAACCTCAGAAAACACCATATATTTATTGGTTATCTATGGTATTTAAAGAAAATGTCAGATTAAGCAGTTTTCGATGACCTTCCAAAAGTGTTGTGTTTCTGATATTCTCTTTGTATTCCATGGCATTCCATGCACAAAGAATTCACCAATAGTCATTCACATTATAGAACATTGAAAGATCATCAAATATGATGTTCAATAAAAGTACTATTTGATACGATTGTATTAAGATGTATAGAGTAATAGAAAATTGACCCCAGCAGATCCTTAAATATAGTTCAGATTTGTGATGAATCCATCATTTATTTATCGGGTTGAGAAATACGGTAGGCAACCAAAAAAGAGAATGAGAGAGAATTCTCTATACTTAAGCCTAAAGAGAAAAAATGAACTTTCAATTACATTCAAATCTTGCTTAGATTATTACATCATACTTCTATTTATATCATAATTATCTAATTTAGCTAGGCCTTATACTAATTTTAACAGAATTTGACCTATTTTTGATTTTGTAGAAGTAAAATTGAGCATGCTATTTGAACAAGTGGTTTTTACTAACCAAGTGGAAAACCAAGTAATTTTGAAACAACACCCCCATTCTCACCCTAAAACGCGTGTACACACGCTCTTCTTCATCCTTCTCATTGTTGTCGTCTTCTTCTTCATCGTCCTCCTCCTCTTCTTTCTTCTTCTTCTTCTTCCACCATATCTGCAACTTCTTCGTCTTCTTCTTCTTCTTCCACCATGTCTGCAACTTCTTCGTTGTCTTCATCATCGTCTTCTTCTTCTTTCATGTCTGCAACTTTTTCTTCGTCTTTATTGTTGTTGTTGTTGTTGTTGTCGTCGTTGTCATTGTTGTTGTTGTTGTTGTTACTATTATGTTTCGTTTGGTTCTAATTACAATAACCCAGAATCCGCCAAAATAATATTATAAAATCCACTGAAATAATATTCTAAACTCAACCGAAAAAATAACCCAGAATCCACCGAAATAATATGTTAAACTCAACCGAAATAATATGCTAAACTCAACTGCATTTTCCTTCCT
>JASCZI010241670.1:137710-180221 GCA_036250425.1 Stylosanthes scabra
ACATTTTGTTGTGGTTAGATGGAGTTGCAGAGAGGCTATGAGAACACGTTGTATAGAACGGATGCGACGGGCCACATTGCAGCAAGAATTGCGCACATGGTATGTAAAAATTCTTATGGTTTACGCATTAAACCTGTATCGGCTTATCAGCATAGAGATGTTATTCATTTGGTTTAACTGTTTATACAGGAACCTAGGTTATACGCACTCGATGCAGCATATTGGTACGACCTGATGAACGTATCCTGGACTTACTCCGATTAGTTGGGTTTCAGCACATCGCCCACCCGGTTGAGTGGGAGCACGATTGGTCCTTGGTCTCTGCCTTGATTGAGCGGTGGAGACCAGAATCACATTCCTTCCATTTGCCATGCGGAGAGATGAGCATTATGCCTGTTAAGATCTACCATCAGCCTCCGAATATTTCTGCTAACTCCCCCATCGGATTGTGAGTCAGCCTCCGAGCTACTTCCCTCATCGGTCAAAATAGCATATAGCTCTAATAAAGGAATTGTTCCTAAATGTATGTGCCAGTCTCGGATACGTGCAACATCGTCGTTGTAGCGTAAACGAAATTTGTTCAATCAAAGATTATACTATTATTATATTTATTCATAAATAATCGCAAAATTTAACTAAAAATACCCGTACCTTTTAAAATGAAAGATTCCGTCCACTTCGTGTGGAAATCTGTAGTATACTTTCTGCACTCGTCTTCTGTGCTCTCCGATAGATCGCAAGATAAAAGCCTTCAGTTGTTCCAAACCCATTTCTTCGTGTGGCCAACAAACAAAGGTTGGCTGATCACAACTGAAGACATCATTTCCCTGGGTCTTTTATTATCCCCCATCGTAATGAATGGAAACTAATATTCTAGAACCCATATATAATATAAAAATAAAAATAAAACATATGTGAGTTGAAAAAAGAAAAAGGGATAGGGAGTGAGAAGTGGGTAAGGGAGGAAGGTTTGAGGTGATTTTGGGTGCGGGGTTGAGGTGTTATTTATAGGGGACGTGGCTGCTACGAAGTTCGCTGCAACTTGCAGCTAATTTCATGCTTGCCACCAAGTTCGCCGCAAGTTAGGGCGAACATCATGCAACTTCGGTGAAAAAGCACCCTAATTCGCCGTAACATGCTACTAACTAACTTCTTTCACCAAAACTGCCGTAAGATCCGGCGAACTTGCTTGAAAAACCAAAAAAAAAAAATTGGATTCACGTAAATAAAGCTTTTTTAATTTGTTTCAGGAAATAAACATTTTAGATGTTTTATTTCAGAAAATTTTCCATTAAGTTGTAAGTTTAATTTTTTATTGGACTTGTTGACACTCTCATCCCAATTTGAGTTTTTGGTGAATGAACAATGATTGAAAAAAATAACTAAAGTTAATTAATAGGTTTGGAGTAAAATATGAAATAATATAGGAACCAATATCAATTTTTCTTCTTTTCTCTTTCCTTTTTACCACTTATTATTTTCCTGCTTTCTATGGGCTCCCTAGCATTACTCAATAATATATCATACTACGTAATAATTTTTTTTAACAAACTTAGCTATTTAATATATTTTTAATTTTTTATGAAATAACCTATCATATATTACATAATATAAAATGAAAATATTTTATATGTTAATTTATTTTTTGCAATAAAAAGTAGCATGTTAATATGAATTTATTTTGAAGAATAATAAAAACTTACTCCATACATACTAATTAATTTTAGTAAATAGAAACAATTATGATTCTTATGTATTAATTTTTTTTTCAGGTAATGCTATTTGAATAAATGATTTGAACCAACCAAGTACAACCAATTTTTTTTTAAAATATTTGTTTATTCTCGACCGAATGGAGAGATTCCACATAGAGTTAACCATCAAAGTCCTCTCCAGCATTGACATCAAGGACTAGATGTCAACCATATAGTACCTGTATCAATACAAAACATCCAATCCATAGATGTCTTACTCCCATATTCATAAAAAATAAACCCCATTGCATACAAATATAACCCCTGTATTGCTACTGTCATTCAACTATCCTATTACATAATATTATCATTCAAACTAGTAATCAATATGCACCTAAGTTGAGAGATTAGTTTGAAGAGGCATCTCCCATTCGATCCACCTAATTCTCCTAGCCTTGGCCATATGTTCCCATAAGTCTTTCACTTTGAATTCTGTCTCCTGCCTATATATGACCTCCACTCCATTGGAAACCTGCGCTATAGACAATGTTCTATTCCTCAAAAATCTGTCCTCCCATCCTGTATTTTCCTTCCTTTGCATCCATTCGACAATATCCCTTCTACTTGACACCAGTGCTATACATTCATTCTCAACATTTGCATCTTCAAGTAAGAATTGAATTGCACTTTCTAAGCCTAGTAGGTAAGCTTTCCCTATATTAGTACCAGAGATCTTCTCCCCCATCCAACACCTGACGTTACTATTTTCACCAGTGTAATACCCCCAATCAAATGAGTATCATCAACCTCATTATGTTATTTGCATTGCCACCAAAGCGGTTTAGCTTCCTCAACCTTATTGACGCCACTCTTTCTAACTTTTTGTCCTTTGTTCTTTCCATTTTCCATTGCATTGCCATGCTGTTGACTATTATCCAAGCACCTTCCCATCTTATAACTTTGTTCTCAAAAACTATCGAATTTCTACATCTCCAAACAGTCCAAGGACTAGCAAACACTTCGGTGTCAAATATTATATTACCATAGAAATAAATCACTTGGTTGCTTGGTTGGTCAAAACTATTTGTTCACGTAAAATTATTATTTTTTTGTATATATTTAAAATACAATCAAGCTATTTGAATAAGTGGTTTTTACTAACCAAGTGGAAAACCAAGTAATTTTGAAACAACACCCCCACTCTCACCCTAAAACGCGTGTACACACGCTTTTCTTCATCCTTCTCATTGTTGTCGTCTTCTTCTTCATCGTCCTCCTCCTCCTCCTCCTTCTTCTTCTTCTTCTTCTTCTTCTTCTTCCACCATGTCTGCAACTTCTTCGTCTTCTTCTTCTTCTTCCACCATGTCTGCAACTTCTTCGTTGTCTTCATCGTCGTCTTCTTTTTCTTTCATGTCTGCAACTTTTTCTTCGTCTTTATTGTTGTTGTTGTGGTTGTGGTTGTCATTGTTGTTGTTGTTGTTACTATTACGTTTCGTTTGGTTCTGATTACAATAACCCAGAATCCGCCAAAATAATATTATAAAATCCACCGAAATAATATTCTAAACTCAACCGAAAAAATAACCCAGAATCCACCGAAATAATATGTTAAACTCAACCGAAATAATATGCTAAACTCAACTGCATTTTCCTTCCTTCCTTCCTTCCTTCTTCCAAGTCTGCATCTGCATCTTCTTCTACTTCTTCTTTTTCTTTCCTTCATTCCTTTTTCCATGTCTACATCTGCATCATCATCATCGTCGTCATCATCATCATCATCTCATCATCAACTTCTTCTTCTTCTTCTTCTTCTTCTAGCAGAAAACGAAAAAGAACATGACGATACAAGTTGCAGAACAAAAAGAACGCGAAACAGATTTGCTTGGTTAAAACACTTGGTTGACGTTATATTAAGGGAAAACGAGCGCGTGAACAAGTTTGCTTGGTTAACTACTTGGTTGACAAAACCACTTGGTTAGCTAGATTAATTGTTTAAAATATATTATATAGAATTAAAAATTTGTCACCAAAAAATATAGAATTAAAAATTAACTATAGTCATTTATTTATATATTAATATGTTTTATATTTATTAAAATTCATTAACCCTTTATTTTTTATAGTATTATTTAATTTGCATTTAATAAAATTTAATAGTTTACAAAGAAGTAGTGATGTATTCAATATGCACAAATTACTTGAGCTCACTTTAGACATATTTATAAAACAATAATTATAGGCATCCAAGCTTTTTGGACAACCAAGCTAAACCAAGTCCTAAAGACTCACGCGCCCCTCACTCATTTAATATTAGGTTTGTTCGTTTTTTTGAAAACAGCACCCCCGTAAAATTTCGTTCATTCCTAATTTGACGTCACAGCCGTTTGTTCCTTTTTCTCTCACTTTTCACTCACGCCGTTTTTATTCTCAATTATTGCGATCGGTTTTGTGCTCGCTGTTCATCTTTTGATTGAGGATGGAAGGCATTAATCAATCGTCTGCTTCTGAGTCTTCATCTGCATCAGAATCGAGTATCCAGGTACGTTCCTAGCTGAGTTTTTGCTTGATTTCTTCGTTTGATTTTCGTTATGAGTTGGATGATGAATTACTTCGTAATTCTATTCGTTTGATTTTTTTTTGTTTGGATTCTGAATTACTTCGTATAGTTAGTGTATTTTAAACAGATCAGACATTTGTGTGCTTTATTCCGTTTCTAATATTTGTTATATTCTGTTTCTAAAAAACTACATATTCCGTTTTTGTTTTTGTAATACACGACTTCAATGCTTTGTTTTATGTGTGTCAGATTCCGTTTCTGAAAAACTCATTATTCCGTTTCTGTTTTTAAACAAACACGATTGTTACTATTTTTAGACTGTCTTTGGTTTTCATATCATAACCGTTTCTGCTTTATATAAGATTCCGTTTCTGATTCTGCATTTTGCAGATTTTGGACGATGACGAACAGGATTATATTCCAAGGGCTGGGATGACTTTTCATACACTTGAAGATGCTTCTGCTTTTTACAAAGAGTATGCTAAACGTCTTGGATTCTCTACTAAGATAAGGAACACTAATAGGTGCAAGGAGACCAAGGAAATAAAGAACCAACTCATCACATGTAATAGGGAGGGGAAATGGGTTTCTGAGATACCGTGTGTGGAGAAGACGAATCCTACGTGTGGTGCGAACTGTCCTGCAAGGATTTATGCGCACATAGTTAAGAAAACGTTACACTGGTCCATTTCGAAGGTGGTTCTTCATCACTCACATCCGTGTTGCCCCGATCAATCCCAGATATTGCCTCAGCATAGGGAGTTAAGTATGCAAGTTCGTCGCACTATTGAAATTAATGAGGAAGCTGGCATTAGACCGAATCAAACATACAAAGCACTTGTGGCAGCTGCCGATGGGCACAATGAGTTGGGATTCATTGAAAAAGATGTCAGAAACTTCATCACAAGGGATCTTCGAAACGTGTCCGAAGAACAAGATGCAAACGAGCTTGGAGGTTACTTATATAGAATGAATGAGCAAAACAAAGATTTCTTCTATGAAATCGCACTTGATGGTGATAATAGGATAAAGAACGTGTTCTGGGCGGATGCAAGGAGCAAGGTTGCGTGTGAATATTTTGGAGACGTTGTCTCGTTCGACACAACTTATAATAAAAACAAGTGTGAAGCTTTTTCCATTTTCCGTTTCTGTTTTACTTATAATTCCGTTTCTCTTTTTCATTTTCATATTAATTATGCATTATGTTGTCATTTAAAAACAGATACGATCTTCCTTTTGCTTCTTTTGTTGGGGGTGAATCATCATGGCCACTCCATACTCCTTGGATGTGCTGTATTGAAGAACGAGGACATCGAATCCTTCAAATGGCTTTTCGGTTGTTGGATTCGTTGTATGGGAGGGAAGACACCAAAAGGTATCATTACGGACCAATGTCCGTCGATGCCAATCGCGATTCAGCACTGTATACCAACAACCATGCATAGGTGGTGCATTTGGCATATCATGAAGAAGGTTCCTCAAAAATTGAATGGATTCAAGGGCCACGTTGACATCGAACAAGAGATGAGTCAGATCGTGTGGTCATCTATGTCATCAGATATCTTTGAAAGAGACTGGAAAGCCTTTATTACAAAGTATGGGCTGAGTGGGAATAAGTGGCTATCAAGTATTGATTTCCATTTTTGCTTAACTATTAAATCCGTTTCTGTTTTTGCGTCTGACTCAAATTTGCGATATATTTTGTTAGAGCTATATGAGGATCGTTTTTTATGGGTTCCTGTGTATCTTGATGTCAACTTCTGGGCTGGGATGAGGAGTACACAGAGGAGTGAGAGTATGCATGCTTTTTTTTTAACAAATTCATTACTCGGAGGAGCTCCTTGATCCAACTTGCGAAGCAATACGACAATTGCCTAGGAGATAAAGAACAGAAAGAGAGGGAAGCTGATACTTGAGATTCACATGCCAACATTCCTTGTGCAACCAATTCAGGAATTGAGGTCCAATTTCAGGATGTTTACACGCACTCAAAATTTAGGGAAGTGCAAGTACAATTTAGAGGGAAGATTAATTGCGTTGCAACGCTTAGGGAGCATGATTTACAGACTGGAGTCGTCGTTTATGATGTCAAGGAAGATGTTTCAAGCAAAAAGAGCTGCAAGTTTGAAGTTATATATGACCCAAAACGCTCGAGATCAATTGCAAATGCTTACTATTTGAGTCAAGAGGCATAGTTTGCTGTCACTCGTTGTTGGTGCTGGGTCACGAAGGAGTTGAGATGATTTCACCAATCTATATTCTTCAACGTTGGAGTAGAAATGACATTGTAAACAGGAGGCATACAAGTATTAGGAGTAGCTATGATGCACCAGTATTGGGGGAAAGGACCTTGAGATATAATGGCATGATATCTAGATTGTACATATCTGCGGAAGAGGCATCAGAATTCGAAGTTTTGACTGCTAAGTACCATGCTGGAATGGATAAGTTGGATGCTGAGATGAAAGAATTTAAAGCTAAACTAAGAGAAAACCCGCCCATTGTACTTGAAGATGGTTCATTGAGGGAGATTAATGACTTGCAAAGCCCACCTCACGTTAGATCAAGAGGACGTCCAAAGAAACGTCTGGGTTCAATCACAGAGAAAAAATAGCAAGTGCAACAATTAAGAAGAAAAGAAAAGTTTGATTTCTTTTTTTTCCTTTTTTTTTTAACAATAGAATTGTAACTATTCTGTTTCTATTTAGTTTCATTTCCATTTCTGATTTTAATACAAGATTCCTTATTCTGACCCCTCATGTCATTTTCGTTTCTATTCTTGTCTTTCATTTTCGTTTCTGTTTCCTTTATCAATTCCGTTTCTGTTTTTGATTATAACATAACTTATCACTAAACGGACAAATGGTTTATTGTCTGTCAATTCCGTTTCTGTTTCCTTTATCAATTCCATTTCTGTTTTTGATTAAAATGTACAACTTAACACTAAAGTTACAAGTTAACAAACAAGTATCAAGGGAAGAAACCATTAATATTTGGAATTGAAAAACAGACACGGGTTCATAACAAAATCAGAAACGAGTTTAAACATCCAAACAAAAGATACCAGTGTATAACAAACTGTTCAAGCAACTATATAATCTATTACAAAGTGTTCACTAATGTTTCTTTTCCAATTCAGCAGTTAAAGGATTAAGAAAGGGGCTTTTCAGTGCAGCAGATGGCTTAGGCCGGCGTGCTAATTTGGTTCTCCTTCTGTGATTGCCTCCCGTGTCATAATCCTTGATTGGTTCATTGCTTCAAAATTCAAGGTGTTGTGCTCGCTCAAAAGCACCTTTGCTACAATCTCCTCCCTAAATCCGTCAAGCTGATCCTGAATTTGAAAGAAACGAATTAATAAGCTATCATGACTCAAGCAATTGTAAATAGTTTGAGCATCATTGTTGTTAAACTTACTTGATCCCATTCTTCAACCATGCATCATTTCTTGAACGTGCATGCATAAGACAACCCGTTTGTATCAAGTGTCTCCAACCACTTCATAACTACATGCCACAATCGGTGTGATTTGGCTGCTTTGGAACATCAATAGGCCGTAGCGTGAGTGTATTTGAACCCTTTTTTTTTATTAATGATGTGGCTCCTGCCCAGACTCGTAATTGATCAAGCACATTACACTGAGATACAAAAAACAAAATGAGTTATGAAGCAAAACAGAAACAGAATTTTGCATAAAAAAATTATATCTGAAAACTATTTATACTCACACCAAATCTGTGTAAATTTTGTCTCTGTTGGTCATGATTAACTCCAAACACGGAGTCCACAATAAAGAACTCTCTATTTTCTACATCTAGGACATAGAGCCACCAATGGCGTAAATAAAGCACAGGGGCAAACAACTGCATATATGTAAGGAAACGTTATTTTCTTTTTGAAATTTTGTATCAAGTAAAGTTATTTATAAAGATGACTTACAGCACGACTCATTCTCAATTTCTCTTTGTCAAGCAAATCAATGAACTGTTGATCCTTCAGATCAGTAAATAGTTTTGGTTTTTTTGTCTTCCTGTCCATAAAATTTGTTCCATGGGTTTCAAACATCCTAATCTGCAAAATAGAAAAAACAGAAACAAAATTTATTAGTAACCAGAAACGGAATTTAAAACTGAAACGGAATTAGCATTTTAAATACATACCAATATCTCTGGTGGGACACAATAGATTTCCCTCTGAAACCTTTGCAATTGCTCTCTGTTTAGGATATGGCATACTAGACTGACCATATACATGTCAATACATGTCCTTGGCGCCATAGTCATGAAGTTATACCTCATTGCCTCTATGGTATTCGGCCCTCGTAATTGGAAGATTATGTCATATTTGTTATTATTTTCGATTGTTGCCCATATGAAACACCTTTCTTCCATGGAGGCAGTGACAGCTTCGAGGATATTGCATTGTTCCTGATCTCCTGTTTGCTGATCCTGGTTGTCTTCTTCACCTTTATCTTCTTTTTTCATGCTTAATAACACATCTGTTATTATTTCTTCGACTGAATTGGTTGGACCCCTTGCAGCAGTTGTTTCAGCTTCGGGATTCAACCACGGTTTCAAGGTAAGCTCAGGTTCCAAAGGACTATACCAAAAAAAAAAACGAAAATTTGATTAAAAAAAAGAAATAGAATAAAACAATAAAACAAAAAACAGAATGTTATAAATAGAAACAGAATACAAAGATTACTTTTCAATATATGTTGGATCAGGTTCCACATCACTTTGTTGTTCAGGTTTCTTTCCTTCTTCCACCACAATTAGAGGGGCTTCCACTTCAGACTTTGATGTTTGTTCAGGTTCCTTTTTTTGTTCCACCACAATGAGAGGGGCTTCCACTTCAGACTTTGATGGTTGTTCAGATTGGACAGGGCTGCATCAAGATCAGAGACGGATTCAGAATATCATTATCATAAACAGAAACGAAATTTATTAGAAAACAGAAACGGAATTCAGAGCTTACTTTTCAACAATGATTGGTTCAGGTTCCTTTTCTTCTTCCACGACAATGAGAGGGGCTTCCACTTCAGTTTCTGATGGTTGTTCTGGTTGGACAGGGCTGCGTCAAATTCAGAAACATAATTTTCAGCATTCGGAAGATTAAAATCAGAATAACATAATTGGTCATGATTTAGAACACTTTACAGGATGACCGTGAGGGGTTAGGTTGTGCCTCTTCTAGTACAACTTCATCCATAGTAGGAGGGACTTCCACTCTAGCATCTTTGTCATCAACTCCAGCTTCATTCATGTTTTCATCCACAGTAGGAAGGACATCCTCTTTTTCTGTCTGAGATGGTTGTGTTGGAGCAACAACATGGGCCTTCCACTACTATTTGATCACTGTCATCCCTTCCAAGGCTCACAGTGTCAAATGTATCAAACATCCTAATTTCTGATGGAGACCTTGTTGCTCCATCATCTTCATTTATCTGGTCTAGGTTTTGCTTTTTGTGCGTGCTTGCTATTCGTTTGCTTTTTCTCCTCTTGTTTCTTTTAACGAAATCAGCAAGTCTATCATCATCAGCAGATAAGGACATATGGACAATAGAGAAACAGAATTTAAGAAAAAATCAAAACAGAAACAACTATTGCAATTGTCAAAATCAGAAACGAAATTTAATATTAAACAGAAACGAAATATAGCCCACCCAGGTCCAGTGACACTCTGTTGTGTGGTGTCCACGGGTGCATTTGAAGCTACCACAGTAGGATCATTCTTCCACTTGCTCCTAATCTCTCGTCGTGGTATCTGCTCAGCTTCTGTTTCAGGTTCTGGTTCAAGTTCTTGCTCAGCTTCTGCTGTCAGGTTTTACTCAGTAGCTTCCGAGTCTGAGCTTGGTTGGTATGACTCGGATTCTGAGTCAGAATCCCTTTTTGATGGGGGAACCCTCATGGGTGGAGTCTTCCTCTTCGATCTAGACTTCTTAGCCATCATCTGTCCTGTTTTTAGTAGTCCCTGCAACATAAAAGGGATACCCAATTGAGAAACGAAATTCATAACAGAAATAGAAACGAAATTTACTCATAAAAACAGAAACGGAATTAGAAAGAACTTACTGCCTCATGAGTTCTTACTTCAATCTTTGTTTAAGCGTATCGCCTTTCCAATACGCTATCCATGGACGTCGTGCTTCAACCTCCTTCGAGTTCTCTCCAAACTGCGTCTCATGAAAATATATTATCATGAGAACATAGACGCACCCATGTATTGCAGCAGTGTGATTTTGCTTGACCTTCTTCAACTCTTGGAGCAAGAAGTCATGGACATGAAGTGCCCAGTTCCTTTGTCGTGTGGTCTCCAAGTCAAATATTGTTGTGAGGGCGGTTAGAACTATGCTTGCTGTTGAAGTTGGAAGGAGGAAGACCTTTTGTATCCAAAGGATAAATGCCCGCATGAACAGTTTCCTGTTTTCTTCAATGTCGAGCGGTGTTGCCTGCACCAACTCTGTGAGAGCTACAGCTGACTTACCTTGGAAGAATTTGTGCATGTCTTTATCTTCTTGTCTCAACTTCTTCCTGACAACTCTAGTTTCATAAGGAGTTCCTGTTTAGAAGTGAAGAATACGTGTGTGTCAACAATATTAAAAAACAGAAACGGAATTAAATGAGAAAAATAGAAACTGAATTATACCTTTTGAACACAATCCAAGAGCATCCCCTATTTTCCTTGTGGTGATTTTAACCGCTGCTGCATCGGAGTATATTGTGTTGTCACGTATGTCAAAGCGGTCGTATATCTCCTTCAGCAACTGTTGATCCAGGTTGTTGGCTGAGAGATGAGATAATGCACCGAAGCCCATCTCATTTACAAGCCTCAGTTTTTCTGGATTTTTATTGAGGTACTTAAACATTGTTGTAACAGTTGTAGTGAGGGACCTAAACATATGCCCTTGTTGAAAATATTTTTTAAAAAAATGTTAGTTACATATCATAAAGGAATCTTAAAAACCATACAAAGTGTTGCTCACATTCTTGCTGCTGCCTTCCTCCTCCTCATTGTGTTTTGCCTTCTCAGTGTGTTTTGCATCTGATTTCTTTGGTCTTCCCATTGCTGATGCTTGTTTCAAAAATAGAAACAGAATGAGCAGAGTAACAGAAATGGAATATAAGAAACCCAAAAACAAAATATAAACAAAAACAGAAACGGAATCAGTTTCAAAAAGAGAAACGGAATGAGCAAAGTAACAGAAACGGAATACAAGAAACCCAACAACAGAATTTAAACAAAAACAGAAACGGAATCAGTTTCAAAAAGAGAAATAGAATATAAGAACAGCCCTAAAACACCCAAAGCCAAAATCAGAAACACTTTAATCCCAATTTAAACCATAATTAGATCTTCTATAATACACAATCAGATCTTCTATAATACCCAATGAAGAAACGATTTGAACCCTAAATTCAATTTTAGCCCCAAATCAAATCATAATTTTACCCTTCTATAAAACGGAAATCAAAACTAATAAAAAAGGGGAATGGATGCACATTATAGACGGAGTTGAGAACCAAAATCAGAAATAGAACCAATTTACATGAACTAATATCATATCACAAAATCAGAAACAAAATCACATTACAAAAACAGAAACGGAAATGGAATCGTTCAAATGTTTTCATAACACAAACAGAAACAGAATCAGATTACAAAAACAGAAACGATTCTGAATCCATAATTTAAAACCCTAACATGTAATGATCATCAATCAACAACGACGATTAAAATCAGAAACGAAACCAGAATCATGATTCTGATCTTATTATAAACCCTAATCTTTCAAACGAAGAACAAAGTAAATGCAAGTCAAAACCAGATACTAAATGGTTATGGAAAACGAACAGGATGAGAAGCCAAACGAACAAAATGAGAAACGAAATGAACAAGGATTTCACTAACCTTAACTTCTTCAGGTTAGAAGTCTTCGTTTCTCTTCTACTTTTCTTCGTTGTTTCTTCCCTTTTTCTTCGAGTACAGTTCTTTTTCAGGTTTCTTTTTGATTTGTTATGGGAGGTTTTGATTTTATGATTGAATGTGGGTGGTTTCCGTTTTCATTTGAGTGAGTGAGTGGGTGAGAGTGAAGAAACTGAATCCTTTGTTTCCAAAACCGTTTCTCCGCGTTTCAAATTTCCTTCAGCTATTAATTTGGAGAGTGGATGACACGCGTTTACTAAGTGAGAGTGGTTAAAAAATAATTGGTTTGACTTGGATAGCATAATTGCTTGGATGTGTAATGGCATTGTTTATAAAATGGTGAGTTCTAAGATGAAGAGGTTCTTTTATGAAGATGGTGAATATTACCACATAAATATTTAACTTTATTTTAAATAAATAAATAAAAAGAAAATAAAGAACACCACATGTGATAGTTATATCAATGCAATCTTCACCCTCTTCACCACTCAACCTCTTCATGGTAGTAGGCACCTTATAAAATATCATGTGGTGGTGAAAGAGTCGGTATACCTTCCTTCAAATGCTCTAAAATACATATCAAAATACAAATAAAATTTATTGTATAGGATCTAGTACTACTCCTTGTAAGTACTCTTTTAATACAAGTACAAGTGACAAAAATAGTTATCTAATTAATTTTAATTATATTTTAAAAAAAATATTTTGGTTTTTAATTAATATTCTAGAATAACTAATTGAATTTTAAGTATTTAACAAATATTTTTAATGTAATAATTAATAAATGTTTAATAGGAGAATTTAAGAATTTCCGAATTTATGATTATCAAATATAACTTTTGAGTTTTTTTTTTTTTAGATTTTTAATATATGTGATGAATTCTTATGTGGCGAATCTTATTAAGATAATTTTATAACAATCTTTTTAATTTCATCAAAGCAACCGCTAATATAGGAGAAATTGACATTCTATTCTCAAGAATGTTAAAATGCAAAAGAAAGTGAGTATATCACTATGATTAACAATAATTCGACCCTAAATATATAAGAGAATATACAATTTTTAGGATTTTAATCAAAGTTAATGATATTGAAGTAGAAAAGAGCATTAAAGTGAACAAACACAAGGGAAGTTATAAGAGAAATGAGTAATGTTAATGTATACCCACGAATAATGATAGAATTCTTCAACAAAAAAAAAAAAGAATAATGATAGAATTGGATGATATGACAAGCTTATTATCCAATCAGATTTTGTTAATAAATATGATAAAAAATTGTTGCCTATGCAGAAAAAAAATATATTAAAAAATTCTTTATAAAAAATAATACAATAGTGTTAAATTATTAAAGAAATCCATGAAAATACTAGAGACATTTTAGTGCAATTTTTAAAAAATAATACAATTTGGTGTAATTTTTTAAATTTTGTGGATTAAAATAGTGCAATTGAAATCTCAGGAATCATTCTGATGCAATCCGCGAATTTCAGAGACCAAAATAGGGTTTATCTCGAGAAGTAATAAGAAAAAATGGGTAATGTTAATTTATACCTAAAAACTATAAAAGTATATAATGCTATTACATATATGATGAAGAAAATTGTTACGATATAGAGAAAAAAATCAAACTATAAAAGTATATAATGCTATGACATATAATAATAATAATATATTTTGTTAAACAAAAAATCAAACTTAAAATTATTTAGTTTAAATAATGTGACATACTTAATTAACTTTAAAGATATCGTTTTTTCGATTGTTTTTCACTCATAAAAAACCCAAAGAGAGAGTGAGAGGAATTTAAATATATTTTTGTTAATAAGATTAATAAAAATTATTTAATCTTTTGACAAATATGATTAAGAGATAAATTTGATTTTTAATTTGTGTATATAAGGGTATTTTAGTCTACATATTAATATAAATATTTTACAAAAATAAATTAAAAAAACTAATGCTGACGTGGATAAATAAATTCTATGATCAAATCCTTACTGGTTAATTTAAATTAACATATCGATACGTCTTAATTAATCAATGTACCAGAACAAGCACCTATTATCTATATGTAAATAGGTACTAATAAACTCATATAAATATTTATCCTTCCCCAAAAATTAAATGCGTCTGCCTCAAAATTTAGAACATATACCTAGATTATTATGAAGAAAAAAACCCTAAAGAATGTTATTACAGAAAATTCTATTATTTTTTTATTATTCAAATGTATTCAAATGACTAAAAAAAAAAAGAATGAATTGAATATTTCAGCAACTAAAATGGACGAATGATGATGAGCTTAATGACGAGATGGAACACAAAAAATAAAAAACGTGTTTGAGAAGACGACGCACTTTTCGAGTTGAGAGAAAACCTTGTTTTTAAAAGTAAAGTAGCATGTGTGTCAGACAAACTTGATTGTGTAAAACACTTGGTTGGCTAGAATTATTGTTTTATTTATATTAAAATTTAAATTGTTATTTTAAAGTATTTTTAATGTCTTTTTTAACTATATAAAATATTTAAGATAATTTTTAGTTTTAAGAAATATTAATATTTATTACTCTTAAACTCATTTTAAAGATACAAGTTAAGAATAAAATTACACATGTGGACACATAATAATATTTTGGAGTGTCAAGTGTGTATGAAGAGATATTTTTTATTTTTTAAGGACACAGATGAAACACGGAAGACACGCGTGTCGGACAAGTATCGGTGAGTGTCGTGTTCAAAAAGTATCCGACACGTGGACACGCCAATTTAACAAAATGTTTTTTTTTTTTTGATAGGAGGGTATCCTAGGCCCGGCAAGCCCAGACTTATCCCTTACGCCGTATCGAGTGCTCTTTTCGGAGGATTTGATGTGACCATATCTCCTTCTGCATACGTGGCCATATCGAAATGTTAATGCTTCATAGCTACTAGCTAAAATAATATAAATTAAAATGAGTGATCTTGAGATATTTTTTAAATTATTTATTATATGAAAATTTGAGGCATCAAAATTTGGAGGGAAAATGCAGTTTAAAACTTATTTATGTGCAAGTCCAAAAAAAAAATTAAAAAAAATTTATTTATGTGTAACACCTTGTTCAACCCAGAAAAAATTAGATTAGAGCTTTACACTTTCTCAAATTTTCTTAAATAATACAATTCAAAATTATATTATTGGTATTATTTCTTTCTTTTCTCATTATTTTCTGCTAACTCGAGCTTTTGATCCATGTGGGACCTTCAGTATCCATATGTTATTTTGGGCATCCAGAATTCCAGATTGAACCTGAAAAAGATGTCCATAATGAGTTTCCTTTCGGCAACAATATACTTTACATACATGGATACTTTGTTTAAAATATAGGAGTAAATGTCATATTTTATTATATTGAAAATATAATATAATTAGAAAAATTGAAGGCAAACTTATACTATACATGCATAAAATTGTCGTGTGAGAATTCACCGACAGATAGACCAACTCCTCTTTTTGTCACACATAGAAACCATCATTGATTAATGATTGCCTATTTTCAAAACAATAATATTCGCATTTGTCCTAATTTTAATTTTTTTTGTTTATCAAATATTCTTCCTATGTTGGATATGGAACTAAGTATGTTTTGCATTTCATGGTTACTAGTTAATTATGTTCATATCCATATTTGGTTGTTTTGTGAATCCCCAAATGCTTTCATTGCACAATGTAAGCGCTATACTTTTTAAGGTTCTTTTTCATAATAACTAAATTATTTACCTAAAGTGAAATGCCCAAAAGGCAAGAGTATGTGTATATGCTTCTTCTTGGTCAAACAGAAAATTTATTCCACAATACATACTCTAGTCTCTATATAACAATTAGGTATAGTTATGTATATGTTTTGTGTATAATATTTGATGTTGCAGTGTACGTTTTGTAAATACAATTATTTATTATTAAATGAAATGTGAAAATTTAAATATCGTAGAATAATCCTACATCTAATTTATATACTAAGTAGAAAAACGTGTCAAAAAATTAGTATACGTCTTAGGAAATAGGATAGGTAAAAATAAAGTAAAAATGAAATTAATTAATAATAAAAGTAATGCTACGGAACCAATAATAGGGGACTCCAAAGTGTAACTAGGAAAATAGTAAGTGGTAAATGAAGAAGAGAAAAAGAAGAAAAATAATTTTAGTTTCCTATTGTCTTCGTAATATTGACTACTAATACTTTCTCTAATAAAAAAGATATAGAAAACTATAAGTAATTAAAATTTTTCTATATTTTTATTATTAGAAAAAATATTCAATACGGTAAAGCAATTAACTTTATATTATATATCTTTAATTATGTACGTTCTATAAGAAAATAAAATATTATTTAACACGTAAAGTAATTAATTTTATATTTTTTATAAATAGAATTTTAAAAATATAAAAAATTAAAATATTTAATTTAAATTATTAACTAATATTAAATAAATTTTTATTAATTATCTAAAGATGAAAAATTGAGAAAACAATTGAGGAGAGTATTTAGGAGGGAAAGGAAAAGGGAATGAATTGATGATGTGAGGCATAAACTCATAAAAGAGAAAAGTACAAAAAGAATGAAAAGATAGATTCATGAAAGGGAAAGCAATCAAAGCATTGAGATAAGTTAGAGCTTAGAAATGATCTGATTCTGCCATGCCATGCCACGTGGATGACTTCATTGGTTCACGTGGCAAAAGTAGGGTCCCTCGTGGGCCCCACTTTACATGTGCCATCCATAGGCAATTACACACTCCATTCATGACTAAACCTAATTTAAGAGCCTAATTTCTAAATTTTTATTTTAGGTGAATGTTATCCGATCTTTCTAAAGTAGAGAGTAATTTATCCCTTATGACATGTCAGATACTTATTAGTTAAAAAGGAATGATTAATTATAATTAATTTTAACTCTCCATCTTACTCTAGTTCTGCTAACTCAACCCATTAACTATAGTTGGATTTATTTTGTAATTGATTAATAGTTTTACAAGTTCCATCTTATAATTTTTTATTTTTCGCAACTCACAACTTTAATTTTTCATTAAAAAAAAGAGTAAAATACCAACGAGACCTTGATAATGAGGCAAAAAATCAAGGAGGTCCCTAATAAAAAAAGACCCTCAATCCGGCCCCTGAACTTAATCTCCGTTTACCAAGTTAGCCATTCTGTCAATGGGATGACCTAAAAGTTAACGGAACTGGCATATGTGGCATGTAAACGGGATGATGTGGATGCTAATTGACAACAATGCAAACAGACTCAATCCGGCCCCCTGATAAAATTAATTTTTCTCTTCCTCTTTCTTGCAAAACCCTTTCTTATACTATGTAATTATGGAAAAGTGCAAAACCCTAATCTTCTCCATCCAAAAAATTCATTAATGAAGCTTGATAGCAAAGAATATAAAGCTGCTAACAATGGAGTATAAATGGAAGATATAAACAAATGGAAGTAGTGGATGTGTGATGAACAAAACTAGAAAAGTGGGTGTATGGTAGTGGAAAATGAACAAATGAAAGAGGGAAAAAATGGAAGTGGTGGAGTATATATCTTTAAAGCCCCTTTAAGATTGCTCTCTATGGCTCATGATGATGGAGATGAACAAATAGAAAAGAAAAATTTGAAGTAATTAGAGTTCATCAATGGAGGAAGAAAAGAAATTATTAGGGGCTGAGTATAAGGAAGAAGATGAAAAGATTATCAGGGGCCGGGTCAGGTCAAAGGAAGAAGATGAATAAATTATCAGGGGTCGGGCCGGGTGGAAGGAAGAAGATGATAATTATCAGGGGTCAGGTAGTCTGTTTTACATGTCACTTAACGGACAGATCATCACTTAATATGCAACGTATACAAGCTCTGTTAAAGAAAACTCACTGAAGGACTAAGTTGTCAAACGTCTACAAAGATCAAGGTTCGGGATAGGTGTTTTTTTTTCTTAGGGGCCTCGTGGTCCGTAGTGTATTTTGTCAGAAGCCGAATACGGAGCGCACTATATAAAAAAGTGTTAATAATATTCATTATTAGCGATATTTTTTTATCTTCTAATTAAAAGAACGCAATCTCTAATTCCTTCTTCATCACACGAACCTAGCCACCACCCACCGCCGCACACTTATCTTTATCAATAATAATCCATTTCAATTATTATTATAATCCATTATAACTAATGGGGATTATAACTAATGGATTATTGTTAGATTTATTACGATTCAGTTTTACATTTAACAAACTGAAAGGAGGTTCCATATTTGTGATGTTGGTGTGGTTATTCTTTGTCAAAGACAAAATTTGGATTTGATGAGTATGAGGAGGAAGAGAAGGATTGGAGTAAGTAATGAAGGTGTTGAAGCTTTGCCATTTGAATTGGCTCTGCTTATATGGTGAGAGAATATCCATCAATTCATCAATTAGTGTATTATCTATTATGCTTGCCAACGCTATGAGATATGAAAGGATAGAAACAAGGTCAGTTTTTGGTTAATGAGTCATTGGATCAAAACTTCTGAATCAATTTCTTCTTCAATGAGAGTTCTAGAGATTTTTTATCTCAGCTACCATCACCGTCTTCTTCAACAATATTAGTAAATCAAATCATCTTTCACAATGCACCAAAAATAATAAAAATTATGAACCACATTTTAAATAAAAAATTTAAATTTGTGAATTGTGAAAAATAGAAAATTATAAAAGCAGCTTCTATAAAATTATTGGTTAATTATAAAATGAATCAAACTATAGTTAATAGGTTGGGTTAGTAAAACTATAGTAAAATGGAGAGTTAAAATTAACTACAATTCATCATTCATTTTGAACCAATAAAAATCTGACATGTCATAGGGGGTAAATTACCCTCTACTTTAGAGGGGCTTAGATAGAATTATTTTTTTTAATATATACATTATCATAATCAATAATTATATATTTGTGTATAAATAAATGAATAGTTTATATGTTTGCATTGATTAATTATGTGAATGAAGAATTAAAATTGTTTAGAAATAAGATATAAAATGATTTGATATTCAGTCCCTTAATTTCGTTTTTGGATTAACCACCGAAATTGTCTTGAAATTTTCAAACGTCTATAAAGATGGTCTTAAATTTTGTTAATGATAAAAAATTATTTAAAATCTCATAAAAGTGTCTACATTTAAGTATTCTAGTCATCTTTAATATGTGATACAAATATACTTTTGTCATATTTTTAAAATAATTGATGGATATTTTTATCGTTAACAAAATTGAGGATGTTTTTATTTACGTTTAAAAATTTTAGAGCGCTTTTAATTGTTAACTTTCGTTTTTCGTGACCGAGTCTCAGACAACCTTCCTCACTCACTCACTCACAGAAGTATAGTTAACATGATTTAATCAATTGATAAACAGAGAAGATAAAAAAATAAATAATAAAAGAGATTAGGGTTAGCATTTTTTTTTCAATTACCCTTAAACTTTCCAAAAAAAAAAATTTTGAGCATTACTTATTGTTGTGTAGAATTTAATTTTTACCATATTATGCTATTGTTTATTGTTCTGCCTAATCATCAATTGTTTTTGTCTTTGATGTACAATTGAAATGGGGTATTTCTTTCTAATAAAGGTTCCGTGTTCCTTGGTGTATGTTGTTAAAACATAAAAAGTATTGTACCGTATTATTATTATCATTATGTTGGTCTAGTGGTTAGCTCACTAATTCACTTAAGCAAGTGTCGAGAGTTTGAATCTCACTTTATACATGCAGCAACCCAGTGATCAACGACAAACTTTTAAATAAAGTTCAGATCCGCGGAAAATTAGTACCCAATCAATCGGGTTGGGAGATACCTTGGAAAACCAAAAAAATATGTGATGAATAATTGAATATTTACTCTCCATAAAATGGTTGAATGTCATGTGTGAAGAAGGGATACATGGAAAATGGTTAAATTCAAAGAAGATCTATCCCTAATTGTTCACCGTGGTATGTTGCTAGAGAGAAAAAGGATAAGTAGAGCTGTAGTGTTGTATTTGGTGATTAACTGATTGTGATGTTAAAGAAGATGAAGGAAGAAAAAAATGGTGAATTTGAAAAGAAAATAACAAGATTTGCCGTCACTTAAAGACAATTTTTATTTTTTAACATAATCAACATGTGAGTTGATATTTAGATAATTTTGTCCAATAGAATATTATATAATTTTTATAAGTATAATACTATATTAAATTTTAGATGATTAAAATTGTTAGCATGTATTTGACTCTTTTGCAAATAGAAATAGTAAATTACCTATTCTATTCTATTATTATAAATAAACCAGAGTAGTTTAGGTTTTTTTTTTTTTTTAACGTTAGTTTATTTTTCAGGTTTAATTCCATTCGGCCAATCAACTTTAGCATTAGATGATATCAATTTTTACATATTAATTAATTGATTAAAAACAAAGTGAATACTCATATGAAATTGTTTGTTAATCACTTTTAGATGAATTGACATATGTGATCAAAATATAATTTGACGGTTTCAAAATAACAACTTCACGTGAAATCAACGACATTTGAGTACCACCTAAACATAAAACACTCAAGGATTATAATCTTATTTGGTATACATATAGCGACAATTTTAAACTACCACAACAAATTATGGAAATAGCAGCGTTAAAAACGGTCATAAATTCATTTTTAAACTTATTTATTAGCAAATAGGTTGTAAACCGTCATGAATAGATTTATCTGTTTTGCAACGGTTTTTCTAGTAGTTGTCGAAAATCATCATTAAACCGTTTTTCAGCACCTTAAAGGACTAAACTCCGTCAAACGCTACTAAATATACAGTTTTGCAAGAGAAAATCAATTCAATAAATCCAAAATATTACTTCACCCTTATTATTAACTTCTATTATATCCTTCTGAAAGCACGTACTATCATATTCCTTTGCATATAATAATGATCGATATGATCACATACATTTAGAAAAGAAGAATTGTGTAGATAAATATTCTGGACCACATATGCACAGGTTTATTTTTGTCTTAACTCTTAAGCGAAGATAATTACAAAAAGAGAAAAAAGCTTAAATATTTTTATTCTAACAGTTTGATATTATATTTTTAAACAACATTTTTAAATATTTTTGGATAATCATTAGCCAAATATAATAAATTATCTAATTCTATAGAACTGTTGTTATAAAAATTAAGAAAACAAGAATGAACTTTTAATAATTTTCAGTTAAAAAAATTTAATATCATATTATAAGTTATTTTGAAAAAAAAATATTAAATAAAAATGCACAAATAATTATATATATACTCGCGAATCAATTTTTTTACGAATAATAATCTATAAAGCATGGACATTCTCCCGAATTGATGTGTGTACGTGTTGGACACTTTTTGAACATGACACTCATTGACATTTGTTCGATACGCGTATCTTTCGTGTCCATCTGAATTATTAAAAAAAATAAAAATTATACTTTTTTTTTAACACATTTGACACTCCAAAATATCATCACGTATTCACGTATTTAACTTTATTTTTAACTTATATGCTTAAAATGAGCTTAAAATAGTATATATTACAATTTTTTTAAACTAAAAATTATCTTAAATACTTTATATAATTAAAAACATTAAAAATACTTAAAAATATTAATTTAAATTTTAACATAAATAAAATATGAAGATATTATTATAATTTTGTTAAAATAAAATACATTTATATACCGTATCTTTGTGTCATATAAAAACTTAAAATTAGTGTGTTGGCGTGTTTTGTATTGTGCTGTGTTCTGGATGTATGTCCATGCATCATAGATAATAATGAAAGACACACGATCATAAAAAAATTTAATAATCAAAGATATACACTTCGAAAAAGATAATTAAAAACAACTCCAATGCTCACAAATTAAAGTCCCTATTTCCTCTTTTTGTAAGAAAAGTTGGGGAACTTAGCTTTGGAGGACCGAGTCCCTGTTCAAGAGGCAGGAACAGGAGAGGGAAGACAAAGTCTCTATGCCAGGACGATGAGAGGAAATATTTAATATATTAAAATTATGAATTATAATATCAAATAAAGATTTTGAATATTTTCTTTTGTTATTTTATATCATTTTTATAATTTACATATAATTTTTATATTTTTTCTTATTAATTATGTTAGGCATATATTAATGAATATCGTTAACTGTAAAGCTTAACTATAATTTTATTTATTTTAACATATTCAAATTATGAATTGTTATTTTTTTCTAAAAATTTTAATAATATTTAAAAAAATAAATTTAATTTAATTATTTTCATATATTGGTTATTTTATAATTATGAGTTATTTTATAATTTATAAATTTTGATAATATTAATAAAAAAATAATGATGACAAAATATTAATTTATTTTTATTTTAATTAATTAAAATAAATAAGTCAAAATAGGGATCAATGTGAATTCTTTGTATTGAAGAAAGAATGAAAAATTTAAGTTTCTATTCATTGTTTATTACATAAAACTCATATAGAGTTACGTTTTATGATAACAAAGATTACCGTTGCTCTAAAGTGGAAAGAAGAATCAAATATAAGATAAGTCCCTCAAATTTGGGGCTATAATCAAATTAGTCCCCAAAATTTAAATGGTATTAAATTAGTCTTTTATTTTTATGATTATGATTCATATTAATTAATTCTTTTAAGGTTGTCCATAAAAAAATGTTAATATGGTTGTTAATTATCCACACTAGACTATAATAAAACAAGGACATGATCTATTCATGCCAATACAGTACCAAAATGATGTCATTTGAGAGTCAAAAAAGTTAAAATTTATTTTTCAATATGATGTGTGAGATAAATTTTAACTTTTTTCATCCTCAAACGATGTCATTTTAATATTATGTTGGCGTGAATAGTCACGATATTGTTATATGAGAGTCAAATACGAACAATTAACGATCATATCAACATTTTTTTAAACAAAAATTTATAAAAAGATCAACTTAAGTCATAATTATAAAAGTAAAAAATTAATTTGATATTATTTAAATTTCGAAGGCCAAATTTCAACAACAATCTATTATTTAACTCGATAAAAGAATGAATGATGAGAAGAAAAGAAATGTGAAAGGAGCGTTTGTTCAGTTAGGAACAGCCGCCAAAGTTGGTATCCTTCAGATTGGTCACGTTAATGTTGTTCTTCTTCCAAAGAATAGGGGCTTGCCACATGGATAGGCCCAGAATCCAAGAAAGAACAAATTAACCATGAAGCATTGGATCAATGGCTTCATACGGGAACATATATAATAACAAAAATTATAATAATATTAATTAATTTCATATTCAATCTTGATGCCAAAGATAATAGGAATCCATCCCATTTGATCCAAAAAAACAAATGAAAAAAAAAAGTTCTTAAAGGAGAAAAAAAGGAAAGAGGTGTGACACTGTCCCACAATGTTAGCTTTATATTTTTAATTTCACCCCTCAATATTCTCTCTCTCTTCTCTTTTTGTCTTCTTTATCAAAACCCCAAGCAAACCCCACATTCCAAGCCCTCTCTCACATCTATCTTTTGCTCTTCTCTCCTTAGCCTCTCTCCCATACTTTCTTCCTTTGGATCTTCTTCTTCCCCATTTGAGGTCTCTCTCTCTATTTTTTCCTTAATTATTATCTCTATTAATTATGATATATGCTTGTCATATCATATATAAACATGGGTATGAAAATAACAAAGTTTATATTTGTTTTGATGATTTTAATTTGATAATAATACTATATTTTGGTTCTTTGTAGGATGCATGCTAGGGTTTTGTTTTCTGTGTATGTATAGTAATTTATTTGTTGATGATTATCACTTGGAACTGAAGTTTTATGTGAACTACTCTGTTGTTTTTTCAGCTATAAGAGGAAGAAGGAGGTCCAAAGATAACTAGATCATTCAGATTCAAATTCATATATATATAAATAAAGGAAAAAGAAATAAAAAATATGGCACCAGTTTCATTGCCCCCAGGTTTCAGGTTCCACCCAACAGATGAAGAACTTGTTGCTTATTACCTCAAAAGGAAGATCAATGGCCGCAAGATTGAGTTGGAGATCATTGCTGAAGTTGATCTCTACAAGTGTGAACCATGGGACTTGCCAGGTAATTATCACCCTAGCATATCATATTTTTTAAAACTATTATTATATAACAAATTAAGTATTCAATCATATATTATCACTTGGATATCAAATATTTAACCTAATTAATAAATTTCAAAAGTCTCATGAATATAAGCATTTGGTTTAATAATAAACTAATAATCAGTACAACAATTAATTGAACTATCAATATGTCACGAATAATGATATCCACACATTTTTTTTTAATAAATATCATCTTTACATCCGTATAAAAATACGATTATTATAGATGAATCATAAAAAATAAAAATTAGTTAACACATCAATAACAATATTTTATGCAATTAATTTGGTGTCTAATATATATTCAATAATTTTCTTTTATTTTCTGTAGATTAATTTTCCTTTTGCAGTGAAGTAAAAGGTATAAAATTTCAAAAATTTGCATATAAATTAACAGTAATGCTACGGAACCAATACTTAGGAGCTAATTAGAAAATCAATATATTAGAGAGCATCCAAAATTAAAAAAATTATTATTCATAAAATATAAAAATTATTATCCATAATTCCTTATTGGTTCCAATTATTTTCCAAGTGAAGTTTTCTATATTTTTCATAAATTAATTGCTTGTAATTCATATTGTTCTATAGTTATGTACAGCTAGAGCCCCCTACTGATTACATATACAAAATAAATTTAGAAATCATCCATGATAAACATTTATATATAACATCTCTTGGAGAGAAGTTTTAATTTTTATATATGTCTTTGATTATTACTTGGTGAGCATATTTATTTAGAAAAAGATTAGAGAGCCAACATATTATGATCAATAGGGAGTCAATATAAATTACGGATAATAACTTATATAAATTTTTATGATAACTTAATTATTAATATATAAGTTACGGATGATAATTCGTATAGATTTTGAATAATAATTTAATTATTGACTCCATAATGAGCTACCTAACGTTGGTTTCGTAGCATTGTTGCTTTATTTATTGTTTTGGTGTAGTTAGCTTTAAATCCTTATTAACTGATGATTTTATAGATATTAATAATAGATAGGACCCAATACTAAAAAGTATATTGGAAGAGAAAAAAAAAAAGTGGACGATGCCCACTTCTTTAGACCTGATGATTTGTTTGTTGCTGATCTTTATTTAGTGATGTTGAAACACATACTTGCTTTCTTGGTCAAGTATATTTTTTCTACTACTACTTTAGTATCAAATATCTCATGTGATTTGGTTAATCTTTTATATAGAATGGAAAGGATTGTACTTATGTGTATGATTTCTAGAGAGGATGGTCCCATAAACTTTATGGTTCCTATTGTGAACGTCAAGATTAGTAAATGAGACAATAGTCAGATTCCCAAGTCAAAAAGCATAAAAAAATACAAAAGAAAAGAAAAGGAAAAGTGTATGTTACAAATATATATATGCCTACAAGAAATATACAAGTATTATACACATCACCTCCTATACCATGTACACTTTGAAATTCTTTTATCTTCAGTTCTTCTTTTTGTCCTTGCTCATTTACTTTATCAACAAATGAGTTATTTTGATATCAGTATCACTGATATAGATATAATAGTAATTTATAGATCTTCTCTTATCCGCTTCAATTTTTAGATGAGTAATATTATATCATGATATTAAACTTTTAAAGCTTAAAAAGACGTGTGGTTAGAAAAATATTTTTACACTCTTATAAATTTTACAATATAAAATTCTCAAAAATTTAAAAATTTTCACGAACCACACCTCTCTCTAACTTGAAAGTCTAAAATTTAATACTCGTTTGAAAAAAAAAAGAATTTCAACATCGGCATAGGAATTTACTTATTTAAGTAACTAACTTGATAAATAAACAAATTAATTTTGAATTTTTTTTCTGAATTATTTTGATTATAGGGAAGTCATTATTACCTGGGAAGGATTTGGAGTGGTATTTCTTTAGCCCACGAGATAGGAAGTATCCGAACGGGTCAAGAACGAACCGTGCAACAAAATCTGGGTATTGGAAGGCAACAGGGAAGGACCGTAAAGTAAATTCACAATCACGTTCTGTTGGTATGAAGAAAACCCTTGTTTACTATCGTGGAAGAGCTCCTCATGGCTCTCGCACTGACTGGGTTATGCATGAATATCGTCTTGATGATGCTGAATGTGAAAATGCTTCTTCAGGCTTGCAGGTTCAATCCACTACACTACCTCATCACTTCTATTACACTTTCTCATTTCATTACTTAGCTTTTTGATCTACCTAACCACATGATGTGTTTATAATATAGTAGGACATCTGGACCTGGAGTATCAAATTTCAGGATTTATAATTATTTATTCTAGTACTAATTTAAACTTTAGAGTTTGATATTTCAAAATGTACCTAACTTACTACCATTATACGTGTATGTGTATATATATATATATGCTCTGGGCTTTATTCTTTTGGTCCTACATGCTACTACTAATTTTTACACAGATAAACCTATGTTTTTGTTTGAGAAAACATATAATTTAGGGGAAATGATTTTATTTGTGTTAAGTTGGATTAACATTCTTAAAATGTTTCCAAAGTGATATATAATAATGTAATTATTAATTAAATAAATAAATCATACTCAATAAGTCCAAATTAAAAGTGAGTTTATGAGTGTGACATTATGAAATCACTCTTTTTTTAATTTTAAACTCATAACAGAAAATATATAAATAACTATATCTCCTACTTATTCTTTTAATTAGATAAATATTATCTCTTTTTGAATATGTGTAAATTTTTTAATAGATTTTTTCTTTTTTTTTTCAAATTTATTCTTGTACTAAATTCTTTTTCAACAAGAATTAATTTTTAAAATTTTTCGAACATAAAAATTTTGATATCTTATCATGAAATCTCTTCTTTTAAAAATTTAAACCATTCGTCATCGTTATATTATTTGTAATGCATGTGTTGGCTTGTAATTTCAGGATGCATATGCACTTTGCCGTGTGTTCAAGAAGAGTGCAGTGATAACCCCTAAAGTTGATGATGAGGAACACCATCATCATCATCATGTGAATGCTAATAATAATAGCAGCCATGCTTTGCCAATTACAAGCGATCAATCATCAAGTATGGAGTTATACTCTGAAGGAAGGGGTGAAGATTTGGATAATAGCTCTAATTATTATGTTCCCATTGATACAACTTCCACATTACCCCTCAACAACATGGTGATGAACAATAATAACAGTGATGCTTCGTCTTTCAATAGTAGGGATCATGGGAAATGGTCACAATTTGTTTCACAAGATCCATTGTTCACCTTTCCAACTTCCTCAGTTGCTAATAATTATGGATCTATATCATACCCCCCATCCAAGGTAACACAAAATATTTCGTTATTGTTCAGGGTTTAGTTAGCCAATAAAAATTCAGCCAACATCAACTAACAACTTAAATTGGATGTTCTATTTTTTTAGGTCTCGGATGTTCTATTTCTAAAATTATATAAAATTAACTGATGGTTGCTTTAGGTTTCGAATGTTCTAAGATTTTCATTGCGGATGTTTTATAAACAATAGTTACGAATGTTCCATTTTTGTTGGCTAATTTATTGATTTGAAAATTATTGGTTACCTATATTTTTCCATTAAACCTAGATATGTAATAATAATACATTTATGTTATATTGTATATTGATTTTTAAAATATATAAAACTTGTAATTAATTTCCTAAGAAAATTCCATCAGAAATAATTCTTTCTCTTTTGACACGTAGAACATCAACTATAATTTCTTATATATCTGGTAATTAGTAAGTGCTTTAATTTGTTCAAAACAAACTAATCTTATTCCTCCTAATTAATTAAACATAATTATCCTTTGCAGGTGGATATAGCACTAGAGTGTGCAAGGATGCAACATAGGTTCACCATGCCTCCATTGGAGGTAGAGGACTTCCCTCATGTTGGAACCTCCGAGCTGAAAATGACACAATTACCCTCGGGTGCTGCCGCCGCCGCGCACAGAACTCGAAACGAAACAGATATCTTGCAGGAAATTCTTTCCGTTGCTCATGCTTCTCAGGAGTTGATAAACCACTCCAGCTACTCATCATCATCATGGGGTGGTGGTGGCGGCGGCAACCACGAAAATAGTACAAGTTATCGTGGAGATGATGATTTCACTTTCATGGTTGGTAGCACCAACAACAATAATTTGAACGACATTAACTCCATGAGATATGTTGATAGAAACTGGGAAGACCCAAACAACACTACAAGATCCATAGATATTGGATATTTGGATGAAGAATTTAAGGGAGAGAGGATGGTAGAGAATTTAAGATGGATTGGAATGTCATCAAAAGATTTAGAAAAGGTATCATACTAGTCTGTTACATTATTTTTAGTTTCTACATAATAAATATATCATATATAGCCTGTTAATTACAAATTGTAAATTGTCAAACAGATTAAGAGTACTGTTTTATTAACATACCCTTAAAATATACTCAATTATTTTGTTTTACTTTTTTTTTTTTGTGTCACTTGTGCATGTGTTTTAATATCTTTTATTTTATCAATGTATTTGAATAGTATTTACATTTTCTGTAATATTTATACATTTTAAATTTAAATTCATTATTATAAAGGGAATATTTATTTTTAATCAATTGATGATGATAAATATTTGTTTAATGAATTATTTTCACAAATGGACAGAACTTCACGGAAGAGCAAAAGATTGTTCCAATAGAGGATATATCAAGCTTCCAGACAAATAATAGAGAAGAAAATGAGGTGCAAGGTATCAAATTCCTATCTACCTTACTTTTTTTTTTTAGTAGAATGATAATGATTATATATAAGTATGTATTCTTTTCTTTGCTTTGAAATAACCTATAATTAGGGTTTACTTGCAGAAGAATCTGAGCAATACAATTGCAACAAGGAACTAATGAGGAATGGCACTGTCATCAATGATTTCTCATTAGGGTTCATCAATGATGATGACGACGACCCGAACCCTAATAACAACAGCGATGAGAATTTTCTAGAAGATGGTCATAACAACATAGATAATGATGATTACTCAAGTTCTCCAAGCTTTGAGGTTGTTGAGGAAATAAGGGTCAGCCATGGATCAATGTTTGTTTCAACTCGCCGCGTCGCCCACACCTTCTTCCACCAAATAGTTCCTTCACAAACCGTCCAAGTTCACCTCAATCCAGTGATAACAAGCAATAATGAAGAGACAATGATGATGACAATGGAGAGGAATGATAATCAAGGGTATTTTAATATGATGGGGAAGCTAATAATGAAGCCTTCAAAGATAATAGCAACTGCAATTGTGTTCGTATTTTCACTTCTATTCATGCATTGTGCTTATTTCAAGGAAGAAGTGGAAATGACGAAGAAGAGAAACAGATCACAATCATCAAAGATGATCAAATGGAACAACAACAATAAGGTTTGTTTTGTTGGTTTCAAGAGTAGTGAGAAGGGCTTTGGTGCAATTTTGAAGAAAATAGGGATTTTTCTTATAATTTCTTTGGCTCTTTGTACCATGCATGGTATTATGTGGGCTAACCATGTTATAGTTAACCCTTGATTTCTTCCAAGTTTCATTTATTTTTGTCTCTACCTTATGCAATTAGCTTCTGAAGGCTCCAATTAAATTTGGGCTTTTTCCTAATTAAGTAGGTGGTTGATGTATCCATATAATATACTTATTATAATTTTAGTTTGACATATATTGTTTGATTACTATTATGACTTATGTGTTTAATTTTCGTCCTAGCCTAAAGAATTTATGTAAAATGTTTTACACGATCATTCAATAAAATTCATATATTTAGAAGACTTTGAAGTAATGAGTTTGGAAATTAATTACTTTTATTAATGTGACAATATAAAATTATTTTTTTTTAGCGTAAAACTCTTTTATATATGAAAGTTAAATTCTAATATTATACCTAATTGTGATATTCTCTCATGAATCCTCCTTAGTAGGTAGGGGAATGCTACATTTATCAACATCCCACAAAACCAGCATATCCAATCCATTTTCATTACTTCTTGTTTCAAAACTTTAGCTATCTTTTACCTTTACCTGCATCCTCTTTGATTTGTTGTGGGGAGAATAAAATTAAAGTTAGATAATCTGGCCAATTTTATGTAAGGGTAAACCACAAAAAATAACCCCAAGTTTATTGGCGGTGACAAAATTGACCCCAACTTTATAAACGACAAAAATGGCCCCCATTTATTATAAAACATGACAAATGTGGCCTAATGTCAAATGAAGTAAATAACGTGGACGAAAAATTTGAGCTGGCAAACAAAGCTTCCTACGTGGCAGCCCAATCACCCAACTCTGTTAACCCCAAAAATTGATTCCCAAATTTGAAAACCCTAATCCCCAAATTGATGTTAAAAGACTAAAATGACCCTACCCTAATAAAACCTCCCAAAGTTGCTCATTCCATAAAAAACTTGCGAAGTCACTTACTCACTCACTCTTACTCACTCCGTGTAGCATCGTCAACTCCTCATCTTCTCCTTCTTGACTTGTAGTGTTTGAGGGCTACGGTGAAGAGATTCATCGCCGTCACATGCAGCTTTAACGCAGTCAGTGAAACTCGAGCTGCCATTGTCATTGAGGTAAGCAAGCATTTTTTGTTATCGTGTTTTCACTTTTGGTAGGGCTGGTGGTTTGCTGGTATAATGGTTGTGATAATGAATTCTCATGTCTCATCCCTTGTTTTTCTTTTGATTCTGTGTATTGCAGATGGATCCCTTCATCACTCTTGTGTATCATCACATGGGTAGGTTTGAGAGAGGTCTGAACGGTGTAGTTATATATAATGGGGGTGTGGTTACTGATATTGATAGGGTTAATTTGAATACATGCAATTTCTTGTCAGTTGAGGGTTTGATTTTGGATTTGGGGTACCCTAGTAGTCTAGTACCAAAGCTGTTTACTGGTTAGTGCTAGGGTTAGGGTTAGGTGATGGGCTGAGGTTGCTTGAGACGGATGAGGAGGTTGAAAACATGTGTGATGCTGTTGTCGACAATGGAAATAGAGTGCATTTGTACTTGGAGCACCCTGTTATTGTTGACCCCATTTTGATTGAGCCAGTGGTTGTTTTTGATGACACACATGAAGCTGATGCAGAAGTTCTAGAAGGAGATTAAGAAGCTATGGATTAACCTGAAAATCAGAATGCTATGAACAATGAGAATCAAATTGCTGGAAATCAGAATGATGGGTTGAATGCAAGTTATGCCCAAGGCCAGAATGAGGATTCCAATGTTGAGGTGAGACAAAGAAACGGAAGGAAACCGAGAAGGAAGTTTCCAAGACCTCCTCCAAGCGGTAGGCCACAACACACTTCAGATAACAATGATCAAACCTCAAGAGCAAATAGGGCCAGAATCGAGTTCAGAGAACAATAACCAAGTTGATGATCAAGAAGACCTACCTGCACAGCAAGGTAAATTTCTGAATCCATGTTAAAATGTTGTTTAAATGTTATTGATTTCTCAATTCATGATCAAGGTTAATTAGTGAAATAATTATTGTTGTTTAAATGTTGTTGATTGCTTAATTCATATTTAACTCTTGCTGATAAAATGATAACTTTGATGGCAAAACTTATTAGAGTTATCATGATTAATTAGTGAACAAAGTAGATCTTATGAACTGAATTCTTGATTAATTAATGAACAAAGTAGATCTTATGAACTGAATTCTTGTTTAACTGTTATTGATAACTTAGATGTCAAAGTTGATTAGAGTATTTAATAATTGGTTACTAATTTAGATAATCAACTAAATGATACTTACTCTTATTCTTTTATGTTTGTGCATTGGTTCTGTATGTAGCAGATGGGAGTAGCAGATGGGAGTGGTCAACAAAGAACTTCAAGGAGAAATCCTTCAACACCTCCACCTTCAGGTCAGAGGATTGTACCACCTAGAGAAGAAAACGAAGCTCCATTAGTTGTAGTTCCTTGACCAAATGATGATGGCTCGGATAATGAACCTGGTGAGTATCAATATCAATCGAAGGAGCTACGTACACCTCCTGGATCAGATTCTGAAGAAGAGCCTGCTGTATATCCACAACACAATCCCGATACAGCTTATAGAAGAATAAGACTAGAGCTAGGGATAGAATTCGCTATATTGTAACAATTCAAAACTGCTGTGTTAAAATACAACGTACAAATGGGTAGAGAGGTGAGGATTCTGAAGGTCAACCCGAGAATTTTCAAGTACATATGCTGGAACACTGAATGTCCATGGTGGGTTTTTTGTGCTAGAGGAAATCGTTCACGAAGTTATCAAATCAAGTCATTTGTGGATGAGCACACTTGTGGAAGGAAAAATAGGAGTGGATCCGTAACTTGCAAGTGGGTTGTTGAGGAGATGGTTAAAAAGCTCAGAATCAGTCCGAACTTGTCAGGAAAAGAGGCACGTGAATGGTTTAGGGTGGAGTTTGATATACTTGTTTGGGATAAGATGATGTACATGGCCATAGAGAAAGCTAAAGATATAATTGAGGGTACTGAGAAAGAGCAATATGGCAAACTTAGGACTTATCTGTGGGAGTTGTTGAGGGCTAATCCCGGTTCAACCATCAAGCTAGAAACCCATCCACAACCAACCAGTTTACCAAAGTTCAGAACATTGTTATGTTTGGATGCTTGTAGGAGAGGGTTCAAAACTGGTTGTAGACCTTTCTTGTGCCTTGACGGAACTTTCCTAAAGGGTTATTTCGGAGGGCAACTGCTGACGGCCATTGGGCAATATGCCAACGATCATCTCTTTCCGGTTGCCTATTATATGGTGGATGCAGAGACAAAACACAATTGGAAGTTTTTCTTAGAAATGCACCATGAGGACTTGGGGGATTACAAGGAATTTGGGTAGAACTTCATGTCCGACCAACAAAAGGTATGCTGATTGTGAAAATGATATGTGTTCCCTATTGCATATTCTGTTTGTAATTTGTTGCTGAATTAAATAATCATATGTGACAGGGCTTAATTCCGACACTCCAAGAAGTCATCCCGGGTGTTGCTCACAGATTCTGCACTATGCACATGTGGAGAAATTTTAACAAAAGGTGGAATGATTTGGAGTTTAGGCAGCTTTTGTTTCAATGTGCAAGGGCTTGTACGATCAGGAATTAACAGACAGGATGGCAGACATCAAGAAGATCAATGTTGCTGACTTTGAGTACTTGTCCAAGTTTGATCAAGCAAGTTGGTCCAAATCCCGATTCTCCACATGGCCCAAGGTGGATAACATTACAAACAATAATGCTGAGTCTTTAAATGCAACAATGGTTGGGATGAAAGGCAAGAGCATTCTGGTCATGCTTGAGGACTTGAGGTATTACATAATGACCACCATGGCAACACACAAGGATGCATTGAGGGCATATATAGGGAAGCTGGCTCCTATTCAGTTGAGCAGACTAGAGAAGGAGAAGAAGGAAGCCAATTATCGGGAGGCTCAATGGGCTGGGGATGATCCATATCATGTCTTCCAAGTGCGAAGAGATAAGAAATCTGTATATGTCAATGTTCATGAGAAGATTTGTGTCTGCAAAAAATGGTAGCTGACTTGTGGATAAACCATAGGCCAGAAGATTATAGTCATCATTGGTTGACAATGGACTCTTATAAGAGTGTTTACTGGTTTCATGTCAAACCTGTTCCCAGTGAGGAGTTCTGGGTTGGTGGAGAGGGGCAGCCATGTCTACCTCCACCATACAAAAAGCCTATTGGAAGACCAACAAAAAGGGTAAGGCATGAATCTGAGGGTCAGAGTGGTAGCCACTACAATTTGAAGAGAACTTATGGGAAGACAAGTTGTAGATTATGCAAGTAGGCAAGTTTACTAAAAAATAACTCACTTACTAATTTGTGGTGTTGCTGAACTTAATAATTGTGATTTGGACTTGTAGGAAGGACATAACTCTAGGAGGTGTCCTTTGAAGAGAAATGAAGAAGCAGGAGAGCAAGAAACTGAAGAGCAGCAGCCTCAAGAGCAACAACCTGTAGATGGTGACCCAACAGAAGCTCAATCACATGAAGAACAACAGTTAGGCAGCCATGTTGATGTAGTTAGTGAGGGAGATCTAACTCAAGGCCACCCACAGCTTCAACCAGAAGATGAGGTATAATTTGACAAAATCTGAATCTACTATAAAACTCAATTTTGTTTGTGTATATACTCACATAGTTAGTGATCTGTGTAGCAAGTGGATGCAAATCCTAATGTAAGACCAATTGCACCATCAAGGGGAGGCACAACCAACATTGCACAGCCAAGGCAAGGTGCACAAGTAAGACAACAACAAGCTCCTCCCAATGCTGTTGCACGTTCATATGTTAGGAGGGGTGCATTTAGGGCAAAGATGCCTATTGTGAGGCCACCAGCTTTTATGAGGAGTGCTCCAACTAACCCACCTCAAGGAAGGCTGAATGCACCATTTAGGCCCAATCAGAGGCCCAATATATCATTTAGACCCCATCAATCTAGGCCCAATACCCAATGCCCAATTCACTCTTGTTACTGCTGATGCTTCTTTAAGTGGCCCAACTCAACCCATGGTGTCTAAAGAGACTATGATAGGAGCAAGCAAAGCAACAACTTCAAGATTTACTGATTTCATGCCATCTCAACAAAATGACAAAGACAACAATGCTTGAAATAGTGTCATGTTATCTTAATGTTGGTGGTTTAGTTTTTTTTGTGTTTAGATTTTGTTTTGGCCAATCATGGTGTGATTTGATCTAGGGACAACCTGTTATGGCTTCTTTAAAATAGGCCTACTCTTTTTGGTTTTTTGGTTAAATGTTGATGTGGATCAAGAAACTATTTCCACTCCTTAATCTGTCCAGGATATTATGCTTAAGGTGAAAATATAGAACACTGAAGATTCAGGCTTCTTTTGTTAATATTTGGAGGATACTTCATGTTCTGATTATTAATGCAAAGGTTATATTTTGTTTCACCAAATCATTCAATAATTTTCTATCTTTTTAATCATTTTTTTGGTGCTTTTAGCTTATAACAAAACCAAGGAAAACAAAACACAAATAAGCACCCCATAATTGTTCTCATAAATTGATTCAATCACCATATTCATATAACTGCAACTAATCAAGGCAGATTGCAATAACATCCTTAGTGGGTGATACATACACTCTCTTCTTCACACTCTATCTAATCAAGGCAATTGAACTCAGAATCAAGCTAATTACAACTAAAACTATTGTTAAAATCATAAGCTTCTCAACCCTCCTAATGTGCTTCTTCATCATCAACTCTTCACCACTGAACGTGCTTGGCAAATTCCACCCTCCTCTTCCACTCAAACTAGTCTCATAAATCTCCACATTCTTGCTATTTGCAGAGCATTAAGTTACACCAATTCCATCATCATGTGTTTCATCCATCCATTGGAAATAACTGCACCTATCCTTGTTGCTTTGCCAACCAATAACAAAAGTCACAACTTCAACAACAAAACAAGATAATAACAAACCCACCCATTCTTGCACCAAACCCATAACACATACCTTTCAGAGAGGGCACCGAAAAAACCACCTTCCAAGATTTGTCTTAGTCTTCGACTTTAACGGAACCACCGCAAGATCACAGAAGCACCTTCCATCAAAGGGCTTCCTCATGTGTCCCCGCCCTTTGAATTCAGCATTATTTGCATTGGCTATCGACGGCAGCCGTCACTTCGCGAAGGAATTGGCTGAATTGAATTCATACATGGGTGCTAGGGTTTCAAATTGTTGAATTTGGGGGTGAAATTGTGCTTCTGACCTCAATTAGGGTTGGGAAAGGGGTTTTAATAGAGTTGGGTGATTGGGATGCCACGTAGGAAGCTTCGTTTTCTAGTTCAGATTTTTCCGTCCACGTTATTTGCTTCATTTGGCATTGGGCCACATTTGTAACGTTTTATAATAAATTAGGGCCATTTTGTCGTTTATAAAATTGGGGGTCAATTTTGTCACCGCCAATAAACTTGGGGGTCATTTTTGGTGGTTTACCCTTTATGTAATTGCTCTCAAAGCTATATCTCAATTTTGCATTCTCAAAAACAACCTTGTTTCTCAATTTTTAGACACGGTAGGTTAAAATAAAGTATAATGTCTACTGGGATCAAGATTAGTTTCTATTATCTTGATTCTGTAAGCTATTCTGTTGGGTATTTTAGTTTAGCTGTCCTTATAGAATTCTCTCATAGCTGATAGCAGTGAATAGCAGTGAGGCTGATACTTTTGCTGCTGCTCGGATCCTTGGCTACACTATTGGGGAGCTTCTGATGAGATACCTGGGCATTTCCCTCGGTGCGAACCCGAATAGAGTTGTTACTTGGACACCTATAATTAAGAAGATCGAGGAGAAGCTTACGGGATGGAAGAGCAAAGTGTTATCCAAGGCGGGAAGCTTGTTTTGATTAAGGCTGTCTTGAACAACCTTCCAATGTACTATTTGAGCTTGTTCAAAATGTTTAAAGCAGTTCACTACTAGAAACACGCTGATTATCGTCGGATTTTCTGTCGGATGTTTTGGCGAAATGGACCAAACGAATTTTTGACTTGTTTATTTCCGTCGACGAAGAAAATCCGACGGAAACGTTGACGCAAACTGAGGGCGGGAACCTTTTTTGAGTTGGCGCCTTTTTTACTGTCGGCCCTTTGCAACACAAAATCTGACAGAAACCAAGAAGCACGAAACGCATCGTTTCATTAAATGACGACTCGTGGACCGTCGGATATATCCGACGGAAAATCTGACGGTAAGCTTGACTTAAGTTCAAAATCAGAAACGAACTTCCCTCATTCTCGTCAACGAAGAAGGGGAGGCCAAACCCTAGCAGAGCTAAGACCCAGCCGCTGCCCCATTAAGGACCCCACCACCGCCGGTTCGTTGACGCCGTCCGTCGAGAACTGCCTGGCGTGTCCACGTTCGTCTCCTTGCTGTCGCCGCCGCCGCCCCTTGCCGTCGTCGTTCCTCCACTAGACCGCAGGTAAGTCGTCGGCCTCCATTGCCTAACCCCCCCGCATGAAAGAACGAAACCCTAACCCCCATTTTCTCCCTCCTCAGATTCGTGCTCCACCACCACAGTTCACCCTCGCCGCTGCCCCTTGCTCTCTCTGCACCTCCAGACCACCGCTGTTCACTGCCAGAGTTGCCACATCAGCAGGTAACGTTTATTTTTTTAATTTCTCATCTAGTTTTTAAATGTTGTTGTGTAAATTTTTTATTTTGGTTATTTTCCATCAATGTTGTTAATTTTTTTTAGTTTTATTAGAAAAATAAATAATTTTAGTTATTATTCTGCAAGTCTTAAGGAAATTGTCTATCTAATTTTCTGCAAGTTTAGTTTTATTAAAGAAATAAATAATTTCTGCAAGTTATTTTTCATCTAATTTTTAGTTTTATTTGTAGTTGTTCTATTTTATAAATATAATGCATGTGAACTACTCTAAAGTATGTTAAAGAAATGGAATGGAAATTGCTATTTAATTAACACTAAAGTTGGATGATTGATTAGTTTTTTAAAAGATTTCCCATTAAGTTAACACCAAATATGTCAATCCTAGTTGTGCAAAGATTGGTTACTAACTACATTGTTGAACTTGGTTGATTTATTTATTTTAGAATTTATTTTTTTTGGTTATGTTTTAATTAAAGTGATTATTGTGTACCATGTATTACTGTGAAGCTAAGTTTTCGTGTTTTTTAAGGTTGGATCTCTTCCGTTGAGCGCTAGGACAATTTGAAGCAAATCGTTATTGGGCGTGCTTGGTTTGTCCGCAAGGCGAAAAGGTTGGTACTCTAACATACCTCACTTAGATTTTAAAATTGTTAGGTTGACTTAATTTTTATAGGATAGTGTTTTAGGTTGGAGTTGGGAGAAGGTGGTCTAGTGGCGCCTTCTCGAAAACCCTTGTTTGCTGAAAAATGACGGAGTAATAAGGGGTTATGCACTAGAATGGCTAGAATTACTTTATTGTGTGTGTGATGATGTGTTGCCCTTGCTAATTGCAATTGTTATTCTTCGTAAATTTTGAGATTGTTGTGTGATCATTTGTTACTGTTGATATTTGGGCCATCTAAATGTAGGGGAAACTCTGTTGAAATGTTTTTAAAAATTATTTAAACAACTCTTCCTTGATGCCAAGTGATTAATAAAACCAATTTAATTTGGTGGAAGCTTCTAATTTAAAGGGAGGCTCTGCCGATTTTTTTTTTTAAAATATTTAATAAATATTTAAACAAAATAAAAAGCCTTCTTGCTAAAATGTTGTGTAACAATTGCATGTTTAATTAGGATTGTGTGTGATGGATGCCGCAGTTCCGAGTCATCGATTGTGGATGTATGATAGGTTCTACAATGATCGAGGGGGAATAAAACCTGAGTTCTTTAATGGGGTTGATGGGTTTGTTGCATATGTGTTCAATTTGGAAGAATTTAGGGTCGCTGGGGTTTCTAAGTGTCCGTGCTCTAAGTGTCGTCTAATTCAGGTTTTGGATTTGGACTTCACACGGGGAAATGGATGAAGATAATATAAACCGTTTTGAAACCAGGGCACAACGACGAAGTGAAAGGGTTTCAAGAGTGGCAAATCTAAATACAGAGGCTTCATTCGGAGAGGTTAACTAGGAAGATAATCATGAGCGGTAAAATGAAATGATAACGGATGCGTTTGGGATGGGTAACACAACGGATTTAGGGAAAGGGGAAGAGGAGCCTAATCCGGACGCCGCGAGATTTTATGACATGTTAGATTCTGCGTTGAAGCCGTTGTTTGACGGATGTGTACACTCGAAGTTGTCCGCATGCGTTTGGATGATGAGTGATACGCTCCGATCTCGGCAAGTGCACCGAATCGTACAATTAATACCACGGTGAAGTGGGTATCGTTCCCACGAGGAATAAAGGACCAAGCAATACTATCTATCAATTATTCTAATCAGATCAAAACAAAACTTTGAGAGAATGACGGTGTATGATTCGAAAATCACAAGAACAGAGAACAGAAAATTACTTGAGATTAATGTGATGGAATGAGATGTTAAGAGCTTCGGAGATGTTTTCCCCTTGAGGGCCAATGCACACACTCGATTACAATTCTAGGTTCTCAGTTATCAAGCACAACGAATCTAGTATAACAAAGCCCTAATCTCTTAGTAACTTAGTTTCTATCTACCTAATCAAAAGCTAATCTCTTAGTCAATCAATTAAATAAATAGGTGAAGATCTAATTCAGATTCCAATCCTTATGGGTCTCAAAAGTGATCCTAGATTAGATTAAATGTCACTCTATCCAAACGAGTTCTAATCCAATTTTAACCCACAGAATTTTAGTTGCATAATAATTAACTTGACTATCTCTAGTTAGACTTAATTGATTATGTGATCCAATTTCCAGCTAGCATACATTAATAGATCTCTCAATCTAATTAATCTAGCCCTAGACAAGTTAAGAACACCTCTCAGTGATTCTAAACTATTGGGATGAAGAACAGAAAATTAAATCATGCATAGAAGATAACTGAAAATACCTCAATGAATTAATAATTGAATGTACATAGTGACTACCTCATGCTGGGTGAACAGAGCTCCTCACCCTTAACAATGGAGTAGTTTAGCAATGATAATGAATACTAGATCTAATAATTATGAAAAGTAAATCTGTTCTGAGTGTCCAACCCTAGGTGGTTAAATCACTCTTTATACCTATCCTAATCTAAATTCAAATTCAAATTCAAATCTAATCTAATCCTAATCTTATCCTCTATAGTTTACAAAGCTTTATCTTCTTTACTTAATCTTCAATCAATCTCCTCTTGAATCTTCCAATTATGCCCTTGATTAATGGGTGAAATTGAGGCCTAACAACTTGGATTGGATTGCTTCTGATCAAAACTGGACGTTGCTGAGTTTTACCTCCCACGTATAACGTGTAGCTCTCACGTATTACGTGGGAGTTTTGTCAAATTCTGTTTCTTGGCTCTTAATTACTCACGTATGACGCCAACTTCCTCACGTATAACGTGGGGTTTTTGTCAAAATTGTGCCACTCGCCTTTAATAGCTCACGTATAACGTGAGGATGCCCACGTACTGATGCATGTGCATCTTGGGTTGTTTTTAGCTTCAATTCCACTTTAATTATATGACTATTCTTGTGATTTATGCTCTCAATTTATCAATCAAACAAACTTGATGTTTCTTTGAGTTTTGTTTATGTTTATAGAGTGTTCCACAAAGGATTTTAGGTAATTAAAGATCAAACAAAGAGGATTGAAGATGGAAGAACAAAGCAGAGAAGAAAAGAGGAAATTTTCTAAGTGTCAAGCCCCACGTATGACGTGGAGAACCCACGTGATACGTGGGAATTAAATCTCAATTGGCAGAATTGGACAGTGGCTACACGTAATACGCCACACACCCACGTTATACGTGGGAATTAAAAGGAAGCTTCAGTAATTGACAGAGAGCCCACGTTATACGTGAGTAAATTAGAAGCAAAAGGCAATCTTGGACAATAACCCCATGTTATACGTGGGATAGGGACGTCATACATGAGCTATTGGCATCTAGAAGCAGAATTTTATAGTGACTCCACGTTATACGTGAAGAGCAATTTGATGCAACATCCAGTTTTTTATCAGAAGCAATACAATCCAAGTTGTTAGGCCTCAAGTCCATCCACTAATCAAGGGTATAATTGGAAGATTCAAGAGGAGATTGATTGAAGATTAAGAGAAGAAGATAAAGTCTTGTAATTATAGAAGATAAGATTAGGATTAGAATAAGATAAGATTAGTTTAGATTTGAATTTGATTTGATTTGTTAGTTAGTTTTAGATTAGGATATAAAAAGAGATTGATCTCAGCACAGAGATCATCTTAGACACGTTACTTCAATTTTAGGTTTTAGTTTTTATTATGCATTGCTAAACTACTCCATTGTTAAGGGTGAGGAGCTCTGTTCACCCATTATGAGGTAGTCACTATGTACATTCGTTTATTAATTCATTGAGGTATTTTCAGTTATCTTCTATGCATGATTTAATTTTCTGTTCTTCATCCCAATAGTTTAGAATCACTGAGAGGTGTTCTTAACTTGTCTAGGGCTAGATTAATTAGATTGAGAGATCTATTAATTTATGCTAGCTGGAAATTGAATCACATAATCAATTAAGTCTAATTAGAGATAGTCAAGTTAATTGTTATGCAACTAATAATTCTGTGGGTTAAAATTGGATTAGAACTAGTTTGGATAGAATGACATTTAATCTAATCTAGGATCACTTTTGAGACTCATAAAGATTTAGAATCTGATTCAGATCTTCTCCTATTTATTTGATTGATTGACTAAGAGATTAGCTTTTGATTAGGTAAATAGAAATTAAGTTACTAAGATATTAGGGCTTAGTTACACTAGATTCGTTGTGCTTGATTTATGAAAACCTAGAATTAGTATTCGAATGTATGCATTGGCCCTCAAGAGAAAAACATCTCCGAAGCTCTTAACATCTCATTCCATTGATTCAAACTCAAGTAATTTTCTGTTATTTGTTCTTGTTAATTTTCGAGTTACATACCATCACTCCTTTAAAGTTTTATTTTGATCTGATTAGAATAAATGATAGATAGTATTGCTTGGTCCTTTATTTCTCGTGGGAACGATACCCACTTCACCGTGGTATTACTTGTACGATTCGGTGCACTTGCCGAGAACGGAGCGAATGAAGTTTTTTGCGCCATTGCCGGGGAATAATTGAGATTAACAATACACATTCGTTTGATTATCTAAATCAGATTTTCTTTCTTCTAACTGATGCGTAAACGGCAAGTATACCGTATCGTACAAGTAATACCACGGTGAAGTGGGTATCGTTCCCACGAGGAATAAAGGACCAAGCAATACTATCCCTTAATTACACTAAGCAGATTCGAATAATGACTTGGAGAGTAGTGATGATGAACTCGAAAATTAGAGAAACAAATAAAAACAGAGTGCAGAAAATTTACTTGAGATTTAATCAGTGGAATGGAATGTTAAGAGCTTTGGAGATGTTTTTCCCTTGAGGGCCAATACATACATTCGAATATCAATTCTAGGTTCTCAGTTATCAAGCACAACA